>QEPC01010816.1:2890033-2904345 GCA_003113815.1 Sphenodon punctatus | reverse complement strand
GGGTGGAGGGAAATGTATCCGGGAAGTGGAGAAGTCAGGTGAGGAAGGGTTCATGAAGGGGGGGGTGTATACCAATGTACAGGGCTTGCACTCTAGGAATGAGGCAGGGAAGTCACTCACACTTACCGTGGGACGTTCTGAGGAATAAGCACTCTCTCAACCAGTCACACGCACTCAAGAAACAACACAGAAGGGATCAGGCTATAGGTAAGCGAGGAAATTGCAGCCACACAGCGCTCTGCGCACTTTCACTAAGTTTCACAAGGGTCAAACAAGAACAAGAAGCAAGGGGCCAGTCTCTCAATACTGATCACCGGCGAGGAGAGGGAGCAATGCTGCTGCTTTTATGGCCCTGGCATCCCTCGTTATCACGAGTGAGGGGGGGTGGGAAGGGGAAAGGAGAAAGGGGTGGAGCCCTTCTCCCATACTGGCGTCTCACTGGTTACATTGTCCCGCCAGGCGTGCACTGCGCCTGGGCGGGGTTTGTGTTCCTCTCACTCCGGGGCCGGGAGAAGCCGGCCCCACCCCTCTGTTTCCATCCAGGGACCCGGGTTCGCTGCGCCACGTGGCTCTCGGCCTTCTAGTGGCTTGCAGCGCCCGGCGGTGGGCTGTTACACCATGCCTGGGGCAGATTCTGAATCTTGACATCAGAAGTAACCCAGAATCAGACTCAGACATTCACAAAATATATGGGGTTACTTTAAATAAATGTACAGTAGTAAAAAATAGGGTGGGATACAGTTGAGATGGGAAAGAGAAATAATTTCCTGGATATTAATGGCAGGACATTCAGACATTTACAAAATATATAGGGTTACTTTAAATAAATGTACAGTAGTAAAAATAAATAAATAAATAAATCACTTGTATTTGGCTTGACTTGGGAACTGTTGGATTGGATGCAGAGTCAAAGTTTGGGGTTGGAGAGGCTCAGTCTTGTCCGGCTTGCTTGGATCTGCTTTGGTCAGTTTTGTCCACCGATGTAGAGGATGTGTTTGGAGTGATGTGGGCAGTCAATTGTGAGTTAGATCTATGCCTGTCCTTGCTGATGAAAGCTAGCAGGGAAACTTTGGGGCCATTGCTGGCTTGAGTCATCAGTGCCTCACTTCAGGAGGGTAGAGTGTCTGACTGTCTCAAAAACAGCCTGTCTGGCCCGTGCTGAAAAAAACTTCCTTGACGTTGAGCTCAATCCCAGCCCACGTAAAGCTAAGCTTGCATATGCATGTGCAGTTTTTGCATGGCACAGTGGGCCAGCTATGGGGATATGCGTGGTTTACATGCAGTTTATGCATGTGTAGTTCCGCATAATTTACGCGGGCGTTGGGATTGAGTCCATTGACTTGCCTGCCAGCTATTGCCCCATCTCTAATCTCCCCCTTTTAGAGAAGGTTATTGGGTGGGTGGTTGCCTCGCAGTCTCATGTGCACTTCGATGCTATTGGATTCTTGGACCCATGTCAGTCAGGATTTCATCCTGGGCATGGCACTGAGACTGTACTTGTGGCCTTGATTGACGATCTCTGTTTAGCATTTGACAAGGGAAAATGTACCCTGTTGATTTTTTCAGATCTTTCGGTGGCCATAGGATCATGGGGTGTTGTTGGCACAACTGTGTGACCTGACAGGGGTTCACGGGACTGCTCTTGAGTGGTTCCATTCATTCCTGAATGGGAGAATAGGGATGTGCAAACAGAACACGGTTCGGATGTTCGGATGTTCGGATGTTCAGCCGTTCGGTTGTTCGGTTCGGGAAACGAGTTCGGGTTCGGTTGTTCGATTCGGCAGAGTTCAGTTCAGCTGAACATTTGGAAATCGGTATCAATATCAGTACCGATATTGATACCGATTTCAAAGATTTTATTTTCGGTATCGGTATCGGTATCGTTTGGCCCTGAGACACTTACGTTTGCTATTTTTATGTCTTGTTATATTGTTAATGCTTGTTTTTTAAAAAGTTATTATAAAAGTTATATCTGTTACCAGCTGCGTTTGACCTGTCCAATCTTTTACCCTACTGTGCTGCTTCTGGCATGTGGCAGAATCTCATTGTATGTTTGTATATACAGCTTGTCAGATGCCTACCTGACAGCAGCAGCACATGTAGTGTATTTGTCCCAAGATGTGCCAGCAGGGTCTCAATTTGCAGTCAGCCCCCCAGGAGGACTGCTGGGGATCACATCAATAATGGGGGACATTGGTGGCCCTGGAGGAACATCATGTCTCCAAAAATCAGGCCTGTGGAATTTGGGGTGTGGTGATGGGCTCTGGCTGCTGCTGCATTCTGCCACTTCACTGGTACGGCCCCTACCACCTCTTCCACGTGCCCCATCACCCACCTTATGGGCAGCAGACCAGCCTCTCCTCTAAAACCTATGGAACTAAATGGATTATCTAATAAAACTGAATCACTACACACTATATCTATCTCTATAACTAAGCTAACTACTACATCTATCTATCTATCTATCTATCTATACACACACATATATACACACGCACACACACACACACACACACACACACACACACACACACACAGGGATGGGGTGGGGGAATACAGACAGCTCACAACAAACAACACAGGGAGGGGTACAAATCTGAAATGAAACCTAAATCAATCTAATGCTACTCTAAATAAATTCAAACACAGGGGAGGGGAATCAGGGATGGAATATATTGGGGGGGGGGAGATTCAATAGAGGGTAGGGAGAAAGAACACAAGGATGGATAAAAAATAAAAATAACACCTAAATCTATCTAATCTAATCTAAATAAATGATACCAGGGAGGTAAATGTGTGGGATGGGTGAAATAGGAGGAGGATGGCAATGGATTGGGAGGTACACAAACTGCTAGGAGAGGGAGACTTCTGAAAATGGCTGCTGACAGGATCAGTGGCTAACTCAGAAGGTGTTGGAAGGGGGGGAGGGCAATGACTTTTGTTACTTGCTGTGCCCGCCTTACCACAAGCCCCATTGGCTCTTTGCAGCCTAGCCCTCCCTTCCCCTATGTCCAATCGCAGACTGCGAAGCCAGAGGTCTGAGGAGAAAAGGGATGGTGATTGGGTAGACTGGCTGCTACTCCAAGCCTCTCCACCCCTGGTGCCAGGAAGTCTGCTCCTCAGCTGCCTCCCCCTCCCTGGGCCTTCCAATCACGTTTTTCCCGCCCTAACTCATTGAAACTCACCCGAACGGTACCGAACTGTTTGGTCATTTTCGAGTTTGGATCGAGTTCGGTTCGGTCGGTTCGGGTTCAGTTCAGAAGATCGGTTTCATTGTCCGAACAGACCGAGTTCAGTCCGAACTCTGAACATCCGAACCGTGTTTGCACATCCCTATGGGAGAACCCGCAGGATGGTGGTGGGTTGTGGCTCTTCATCCCCTTGCTGGGTTCTGCAGAGTTCCATCTTGTCCCCACACCTATTCAATGTATATCTGAAGCCCCTGGGTGGAGATTTGGAGTGAAGTATCATAAGCATGCTGATGACAGCCAACTCTGTCTTTCTTCTACTTCTCATGCAGGTCCTGCAGTCTCAGTACTTACCCAGACCCTGGCTGCCGTTGGGGACTGAATGTGGGCAAGTCAATTGAAGCTGAATCCTTCCAGACAAGACCGAAGTGATGATGGTCAGACAGCCATGTGACCTGGGAGACATTTTAGTCTGTTATTAATGTTATTTTTATTGCAGTTATTGCTTGCTATCGATGCGGTCCAGTCTCTTTTGGCCACTCAGGTTCGCAGCCTTGAGATGCTCTTGGATCCATTGTTTCACTTGGATTGCCAGGTTGTGGTGATGGCCAGAAGCTCTTTTAATCAATTACAACTGGTGAGAAGGTTCAACCTTTGTTATCAGATTTGGAATTGGCCACCATCCATGCCTTTGTAACCTTGATGCCAGACTACTGCAATGCGCTGTACATGGGGCTGCTCTTGATAGTTTAGAAGTTGCACTTGGTGCAGAATGTGGTGACTCATCTTTTGTTGGGGACGGGTCACCGGGAGCACATTACACCTGTGCTCCAGCAGCTACACAGGCTACCAATAACTTTCTTGAGCACAATTCAAGGTGCTGGTTTTGACCTATAAAGCCCTAAATGTCTTGGGTCCCAGATATCTAAAAAACCACTTCCTCCTTCATGTCCCATCATGGTCTCTGAGGTCAATTGGGAGCGCCCTTTGCAGGTACCATCTGTCAAAGAAGTTTTACAGCTAGGGCATGTAGAAAGGCATTCTTGGTAGTTGCCCCACAATTATAGAATTTTCTCCCTTTGAATGTCAATTTAGGTCAAGCCTGCTCATCTTCCAGAAACACTGTAAGACTTTTTAATTTGACCAGGCATTTGGCAGGCAGGAATATGGTTGGATGGGTTTGGGTGGGGAGTTAGGGGAAAGATTGGGGGTAAGGGGACTTTTAGATATTTTTATTAATTGCAAGTTGCCCTGAGTCTTAGGAAAGGTGTCATATAAATTTAAATGAATAAATGAATTCAATAAATAAATCATCCCTGGGCTTCCTTGGAGCATAGGCCGCAATAAGAGGGCAATGTAAGTAATGCACACTGACAGCATTGGTTTGTGTGAGTAGGGAGACCTCTAAAGTTAATAGCTTTTCTCTGAGGTAAATCTAAGTGAGGAAAGAATCAGACTCAACACATACACAGAAGCAGAACTCCACCTTTTCATACCTTTTTCACTTTCTTGACTTAAGTAAGCTATACCTGATTTACACTAGTGTCCAGGGATCAGGATTACCTTAATTTAATCTAGAGAACTATATCTAAAGCTATGGAGAGAGGGTGCAATCCTCACACATTAAAGTAAGTGGGACCTGAGTCATGGACTTCAGTGGAATCTGGATTGCACAAAAAGCATGTGTGCTAAAGGGAAATTGTGGCCTCTGAGATCAGCTGGGAGCGCTCTCTTCTAGGTACAATCAGTCTTTCAAGTTCCCACAGCAAGGGCTCACAGAGAGGCATTCTTGGTAGCTGCTCCACAATTATGGAACTCCCTTGCCATGGAGGTTCATCTGAGCCTACTAATTTTCCAGAGGCACTATAAGTGTAAGACATTTTTATTTGGTGGGGCTTTTGGCCGGCAGGGATAGGGTTTTGGGAGATTTGGAATAAGGAATTTTATCTAGTTTTATTTATGTCTGTTTATGATTTTATGTGTTGTAACCTGCCTGAGTCCTTGGGATTGGGTGGGATTATTATTATTATTATTATTATATTTATTTATTTATTTATTTATTTAGAGTACTTAGTACCCCTCCCCATCCCACTTATGATGACTCGAGGTGGCTTCCAAAATCTCTGTTCAAATGTGTGCTGCCAGGATCATCCACGTAGCCCATCGCTTTGACCATGTGCAGCCGCTGCTCTCCTCTCTCCACTGGCTCCCCCTTCCTGAGCATATTCTGCATAAGCGCCTCATCTTCCCCCCACCTCTCTGCCCTGATCTCCCTCCGAACTCCTGTTTGAGCACTCCACTCCTCTTCCATACCCTCCCTTGCCCTCCCACATCTCCCCTGCTCCCCCAACCGCCTTCGTCCCTTCTCCCTCACTGCCCCGCATGCCTGGAACTCCCACCCTGCCCACATCCGCCTTGCCCCCATCTTTTGTACCTTCAAGTCCCTCCTCAAAACCCACCTCTTCCGCTCTGCCTTTCCGAACTGCTGCTAGTCATCCCCACCCAGGAATATCCCCCACCTGTTATCTGCAAACTCCCAATTTACTGTAACCAAGCCAAGGGTGTGTACCTGATTTCTCGCATCTGCATGAATGTTGCATCCCTTGTCGGTCCCTATGTCCCCACTTCCCTGTCTCCCCTCCCCTTGTCTTCTCTAGATTGTGAGCTCTCAGGCAGGGACTGTGTCTATCTTGTTCTCTATAAAGCACCAGGTACATCACTGGTGCTATATAAATGCTAATAATAATGGTAACAATGCTAATAATAATGCAATAATAATTAATAACTAATAATAAATAATTAAAAATTAATAATTAATAATTAATAAGTACTAATCAATAATTAATAATTAATAATTACTAATCAATAATTAATAATTACTAATAATTAATAACTCTCCCCACCCGAAACCTCCCCTCCCAACCCACCACCCTTTACCTTGCTCCTTCTCCAAACGCCTGCTGAAACAGCCAGGTTTTACATCTCTTCCAGAAGGAGGGAAGATCAGGGGACAGACAGACATCTGCAGGGAGAGAGTTCCACAGCCTCGGAGAGGCCACTGAGAACACCCTCCCCATCGTCGCCACCCAACGTACATGGGGGACTTCGAGGAGGGCACTCCCAGATGACTGCAGGGGCTGATCTAGAACCCACTGGGTGAAGTTGTCCTGCAGGTAAGTTGGACCCAGACCATATAGAGCTTTATAGGTAAGAAACAACACCTTTATTTATTATTTATTTATTTATTATTTATATTTATTAGCCACCCCCTCGTGCATCTTGGGGTGGCTCACAACATACAATAATAAAAATCAATAAAAATTTCAGTTTAAAAATACAAAATCCCAACAACATTTAAAAAAACATCTTTAAAAATTACATATTCCCCCCCTCCCCTCCCCTCCAAAGGCCTGGGAAAATAGCCAGGTCTTGTAGGCTTGGCAGAAAGCCAGCAGACCTGGGGCCAGGTGGGCTTCATCCAGGAGGGAATTCCGGAGCCGCGGCCCGGCCACCAAGAACGCCCTCTCCGTTGTGGCCCCCCATTTAACACGGGGGACCTTCAGAAAGGTGCCCCCGGTAGACCGCAAGGATTGCTTTGAGGCATGGAGGGCAAGGCAGTCCCCGAGGTATGAGGGGCCCAGACCGTGTAGGGCTTTATAGATAAAAACTAACAACTTGAGTCTGGCTTGATATGCTATAGGCAGCCAGTGCAGAGTACGGAGCACAGGTGTTATGTGCTCTCACCGCCCTGTCCCTGTAAGGAGATGGGCCACCGCATTCTGCACTAGCTGCAACCTCAAAACCAGAAACAGGGGAAGCCCCATGTAGAGTGCATTGCAGTAGTCTAGTCTCGAGGTGATGAAGGCATGTATAAGAGTGGCCAGGTCGGGCCCGGAAATGTATGGATGCAGCCTCCGTGCCAGATACAGCTGGTGAAAAGTGGCTTTAGCCACCACTTCCACCTGTCGATCCAGACAGAGGTCTGAGTCCAAAACCATGCCCAGACTCCGAACCTGCTCGGCTACAGGAGGGCGGACACCCCCCCCCCACAAGGGGAGCCAGCACCTCCCTCACCCTTCCCACCACCATCACCTCGTCTTATCGGAATTGAACTTCAGTCTGCTCTGCCACATCCAATCCGCCACGGTCTCCAAACATTGGGAAAGTAACTAGACAGCAGGACCTAGGTTGGTTGAAAATGAGAGGTACAGCTAAGTATCATCAGCATATTGGTGACATCGCACCCCAAACCCTCTCACAATCTCCCCCAAGGGCTGCATATACACATTAAATAATAATGGAGACAGGATCGAACCCTGTGGAATGCCACAGGTCAAGTCCTGGGGGCTTGATTTTTCAGCCCCCAGCACCACCCACTGGCTTCTCCCCAAGAGGAATGAGTGGAACCACTCAAGGACAGTCCTGTTCAGACCCGCCACGTCTCGCAGCTGTCTCAACAGCAGCCCATGGTTCACGGTATCAAAAGCGGCCAAGAGATCTAGCAGGATCAGAAATGTTGAACATCCTGCGTCCATCTCCCGGTGGAGATTGTCCACCAAGGCCACCAACACCGTCTCGGTACCATAGCCAGGGTGGAACCCAGACTGAAAAGGGTCAAGGAAACCGATGCTATCCAGATGCGCCTGGAGCTGCTGTTCAATAACCTTCCCTAAAAAGGGAAGATTAGAGATGGGTTGGTAGCTGGCGAGTGCATCCACATCCAAAGATGGCTTCTTCAGCAGGGGGCGCACCACTGCCTCCCCTGCCGAAAGGATACATTGACTACCCTCACCAGCACCGTCCCCAACATCTCCCTGGAGGCTTTCACTAACCAGGACGGGCATGAATCTAATTCGTAACTAGTGGCTCTAACAGACCCCAGGACATCCACTGCATCAGCTGGCATCGCTTCCGAAAACTCATCCCAGAAAGATCGACCAGACAGTGCCTCCATAACCTCGTGCTCTTCACCTACTGCTTCCAGTCCGGTGTCAAAGTTACTCTGAATCTGAGCGATCTTGTCTGCAAAGTAGGTGGCAAACTCCTCACGGAGGGCCTGGGACAAGTCCCCATCCAGGCGGAGGGAGGCCAGACTGACCAGCCCTCGCACCACCCAGAACAGGCCCGCTGGGCATGACTTTGCAGATGCTATAAGGGCAGCAAAGAACACTTTCTTTGCTGTCCTCACAGTCTCAACATAGGACCGCAAATGGTCCCTATGGAGATGTCGGTCAGATTCAACGTGAGTCCGATGCCAGTGTTGCTCTAGTCTCCTGCCTACCTGTTTCATACACCGCAGCCCCTCAGTAAACCAAGGGGCTCTGCCGTGATGAGACAGAGGGAGCAGATGTCTCAGAGCCACCCTGTCAATGGCTCCCCCAGCAAGATGTTCCAATGCTGGACCAGCTCATCGACAGAGTGGCCGTCAGGGTCTAAGGTTAATTCCCTCAGAGCCTCCTGGAACCGCTGTGGTTCCATCAGACTCTGAGGGCGGACCAACCTAACTGGTCCATTCCCCTTCTGGAGGTGGTGCGCTCAGATGCTGGCCTGTAGGAGATAATGATCCGTCTATGACAAGGGCATGACCCTCATATCCCCTGCTAGTGGATCACCCGCCTCAAGGCCAGAGCAAAAGACCAGGTTGAGGATGTGCCCCCCCACATGGGTCGGGCAGTTGACCACTTGGGACAAGTCCATGGTTGTCATGGTGGCCATGAACTCATGCTCCGCTCTGACAAGGCCGGTATCAGCATGGGTGTTGAAGTCCCCCAGGACCAAAGTCCTGGAGGAGCTCAGTGCCACCTCCGAGGCCAGCTCTGCAGAGTGGCAAGGGATGCTGCCGGACAGGAAGGGGCCCGGTATATCAGCAGCACCCCAAGATTGCCTCCAGCCAAATCAAACACCAGATGGAGGGCCTCAATACCTGAAATCTCCTGCACTGGATATCTCCTAACTGGCCATTCCTCCCTAAAAATAATAGCTACACCTCCCCCCCGGCCCCCCGTGCAAGACTGGTGTTGCACAGCATACCCGGCCGGAATGAGGTCCGCCAAGACTGGTCCCGCCTCCTCGTCCAGCCAGGTCTCTGTAATACATGCAAGGTCCGCTGCCTCATCCAGGATCAAATCCTGGAAAAATGGGGCCTTATTCACAACAGACCTTGCATTCAGCAGCAACAGCCCATTACAGGCGGACCTTAGACCCTGCTCCTCTCTCACCCTCAGTGGGGGGGGGTTGTGACTCTCTTAACCTCCACCAAGAACCTCGGTCCCCTGAGAGTACGAGTCACCTGTCCCCTGGACCATAACGTCCTCACCCCATAACCACCCCTATAGCTGCTCCTCCCCTCCCGTCTACTCCATCCTGACCCCTACCCCTTGGCTGCTCACCCTTCCTCCAGAGTTCCCCCCTCCCAACACACCCTTCCCCTCCCCATTCCAACTTCCCATTCCAACTCCCCATATCCCACCTCCCTATTTTTTCTCCCCTCCCTCCACCCCCCACCTCTAACACCTGCTGCCACCAGGGGCTGGCATCAATTACATTTCCCCTTCCCCACCCAACCTCCCCCNCCACATCCAATCCGCCACGGTCTCCAAACATTGGGAAAGTAACTAGACAGCAGGACCTAGGTTGGTTGAAAATGAGAGGTACAGCTAAGTATCATCAGCATATTGGTGACATCGCACCCCAAACCCTCTCACAATCTCCCCCAAGGGCTGCATATACACATTAAATAATAATGGAGACAGGATCGAACCCTGTGGAATGCCACAGGTCAAGTCCTGGGGGCTTGATTTTTCAGCCCCCAGCACCACCCACTGGCTTCTCCCCAAGAGGAATGAGTGGAACCACTCAAGGACAGTCCTGTTCAGACCCGCCACGTCTCGCAGCTGTCTCAACAGCAGCCCATGGTTCACGGTATCAAAAGCGGCCAAGAGATCTAGCAGGATCAGAAATGTTGAACATCCTGCGTCCATCTCCCGGTGGAGATTGTCCACCAAGGCCACCAACACCGTCTCGGTACCATAGCCAGGGTGGAACCCAGACTGAAAAGGGTCAAGGAAACCGATGCTATCCAGATGCGCCTGGAGCTGCTGTTCAATAACCTTCCCTAAAAAGGGAAGATTAGAGATGGGTTGGTAGCTGGCGAGTGCATCCACATCCAAAGATGGCTTCTTCAGCAGGGGGCGCACCACTGCCTCCCCTGCCGAAAGGATACATTGACTACCCTCACCAGCACCGTCCCCAACATCTCCCTGGAGGCTTTCACTAACCAGGACGGGCATGAATCTAATTCGTAACTAGTGGCTCTAACAGACCCCAGGACATCCACTGCATCAGCTGGCATCGCTTCCGAAAACTCATCCCAGAAAGATCGACCAGACAGTGCCTCCATAACCTCGTGCTCTTCACCTACTGCTTCCAGTCCGGTGTCAAAGTTACTCTGAATCTGAGCGATCTTGTCTGCAAAGTAGGTGGCAAACTCCTCACGGAGGGCCTGGGACAAGTCCCCATCCAGGCGGAGGGAGGCCAGACTGACCAGCCCTCGCACCACCCAGAACAGGCCCGCTGGGCATGACTTTGCAGATGCTATAAGGGCAGCAAAGAACACTTTCTTTGCTGTCCTCACAGTCTCAACATAGGACCGCAAATGGTCCCTATGGAGATGTCGGTCAGATTCAACGTGAGTCCGATGCCAGTGTTGCTCTAGTCTCCTGCCTACCTGTTTCATACACCGCAGCCCCTCAGTAAACCAAGGGGCTCTGCCGTGATGAGACAGAGGGAGCAGATGTCTCAGAGCCACCCTGTCAATGGCTCCCCCAGCAAGATGTTCCAATGCTGGACCAGCTCATCGACAGAGTGGCCGTCAGGGTCTAAGGTTAATTCCCTCAGAGCCTCCTGGAACCGCTGTGGTTCCATCAGACTCTGAGGGCGGACCAACCTAACTGGTCCATTCCCCTTCTGGAGGTGGTGCGCTCAGATGCTGGCCTGTAGGAGATAATGATCCGTCTATGACAAGGGCATGACCCTCATATCCCCTGCTAGTGGATCACCCGCCTCAAGGCCAGAGCAAAAGACCAGGTTGAGGATGTGCCCCCCCACATGGGTCGGGCAGTTGACCACTTGGGACAAGTCCATGGTTGTCATGGTGGCCATGAACTCATGCTCCGCTCTGACAAGGCCGGTATCAGCATGGGTGTTGAAGTCCCCCAGGACCAAAGTCCTGGAGGAGCTCAGTGCCACCTCCGAGGCCAGCTCTGCAGAGTGGCAAGGGATGCTGCCGGACAGGAAGGGGCCCGGTATATCAGCAGCACCCCAAGATTGCCTCCAGCCAAATCAAACACCAGATGGAGGGCCTCAATACCTGAAATCTCCTGCACTGGATATCTCCTAACTGGCCATTCCTCCCTAAAAATAATAGCTACACCTCCCCCCCGGCCCCCCGTGCAAGACTGGTGTTGCACAGCATACCCGGCCGGAATGAGGTCCGCCAAGACTGGTCCCGCCTCCTCGTCCAGCCAGGTCTCTGTAATACATGCAAGGTCCGCTGCCTCATCCAGGATCAAATCCTGGAAAAATGGGGCCTTATTCACAACAGACCTTGCATTCAGCAGCAACAGCCCATTACAGGCGGACCTTAGACCCTGCTCCTCTCTCACCCTCAGTGGGGGGGGGTTGTGACTCTCTTAACCTCCACCAAGAACCTCGGTCCCCTGAGAGTACGAGTCACCTGTCCCCTGGACCATAACGTCCTCACCCCATAACCACCCCTATAGCTGCTCCTCCCCTCCCGTCTACTCCATCCTGACCCCTACCCCTTGGCTGCTCACCCTTCCTCCAGAGTTCCCCCCTCCCAACACACCCTTCCCCTCCCCATTCCAACTTCCCATTCCAACTCCCCATATCCCACCTCCCTATTTTTTCTCCCCTCCCTCCACCCCCCACCTCTAACACCTGCTGCCACCAGGGGCTGGCATCAATTACATTTCCCCTTCCCCACCCAACCTCCCCCTGCCACTGAGAGTTGGGCAGAACCCCCCCCCACCTGCTACCACCAGGTGGTCCCTCCCCCAGCACCTTGAATTGGGCCCAGAAGACTATAGGCAGCCAGTGATGCAAGCAAAGCACTGGTGTTATATGCTCACGGCAACCCGTCCCCATAAGGAGATGGGCCGCTGCATTCTGCACTAGCTGCAGCCTCCGAACTGTCACCATGGGTAGCCCCATGCGGAGCGTGTTACAATAGTACAGTCTTGAGGTGATGAAGGCATGGATGACAGTAACCAGGTCAGAGTCTGAGATGTACGGCCATAACCGCTGCACTCAATGTCGCTGACAAAATGTGCTTCTTGCCACGGTCACTACCTGAACATCCAGGCAGAACTGCAAGTCGAGGAGCACCCCCAGACCACAATCTTGAGGGACCAAAGGAGGACGAACCCCATCAATGATGGGGATCTCCCCTACCCCTACTCCTCCAGCCCCGCCCACCAACATCACTTTCGTCTTGTCAGGATTCAACTTCAGACGGCTCATCCTCATCCAGACTCCCAAAGTTACCAAATGCCATGTAAGCACAGAGACTGCCAGACCTGAGTCAGCTGAAAATGAGAGGCAAAGTTGGGTGTCATCAGCATATTGATGATACAAAACACCAAATCTCCTTACAGCCTCGCCCAATGGTTGCATATACATGCTGAACATTATAAGCTTAATTAAATAAATAATATATATTCATTAGTCTGAGCCACACAGCTCCATGGAACAGCTCTTATTTTAATATTCCTCAGTTCTGTGGTGTCCCTTTATGTTTGAAATTTTGAACTAGCAACCCTACCTATGTTACAGATATGTTATTATTTCGAGTTAACTCATGCGGTGTATTCTGAATCACCACAGGCTCTCCACAGGCTGGGGGTCCCCCCATCCCCATCCCTACATTGGGGGCCTCTATTATACTCCAGTGCTTCTTGTCATTTCAAGTTTATTTATGAACACCATGTATTGGAGGTCACTGTGGGGGACGTAAACATGAGTTTCCTGTGTGGTTGCACAATCTGCATTTGTGTGAATATGGCCCTGGACAGAAGAAAAGAAGGAACTTAGTGCTGCACTTGATGTGGGCAAATGTTTTTTCAGGCTGATTGCAGCCCTGTGGTAAAAGCAGGTCTGTAGCTAAGGTGGTGGGGAGAGAGAGTGAATATTGTGGGCACTGCCCCCCTGAAAAACTTTTGCTCCCTTCCCAGTAGAAATAAGATGTGTTCCATGTTTTCCCCTATGTTTCTTAGTATGAAGAAATTTCCCCCCTTGTCTTACAGTTGTCCCCCCCCCCCCCAAAACCAATGTCCTCCTAGCTACAGGCATGGATAAGAGCAGACTAACTCTTTCTTTCTCACATAGAGATCTTCTGCATTTAGGAAAAAATTAGGGATGTGCGAACGCAGTTTGGCCGTTTGGTGTTTGGACCATTCGGATGGCTGAATCGAACAGCCAAACCGAACGCCCGGAGCCCCAAACAGTTCAGCCCCGTTTGGATGAGTTCGGCAGCGTTCGGGTGGGAAAAACGTGACTGGCAGGCCCAGGGAAGGGGGGGGCAGCTGAGGAGCAGACTTCCTGGCACCAGGGGTGGAGAGGTTTGGAATAGCAGCCAGTCTGCCCAATCACCATCCCTCTTTTCCTCAGACCACTGGCTTGGCAGTCTGCGATTGGTCACAGGCTAGGCTGCACGGAGCCAATGGGGCTTGTGGTAAGGCGGGTGCAGCAAGAAATAAAAGTCATTGCCCTCCCCCCTTCCAACTCCTTCTGAGCTAGCCACTGATCCTGTCAGCAGGCGTTTTCAGAAGTCTCCCTCTCCCAGCAGTTTGTGTTCCTCCCAATCCATTGCCATCCTCCTCCTATTTCACCCATTTCCACACATTTACCTCCTTAGTTTCACTTATTTAGATAAGGTAGATTTAGGTGTTATTTTTATTTTTTACCCCTCCCTGTGTTCTTTCTCCCTACCCTCCATTGAATCACTCCCTCCTCACTGTATATATTCCATCCCTGATTCCCTTCCCCCGTTTTTGGATTTATTTAGAGTAGCATTAGATTGATTTAGGTTTCATTTCAGTTTTGTAC
>QEPC01010816.1:2849749-2887411 GCA_003113815.1 Sphenodon punctatus | reverse complement strand
TATATATATATATATATATATATAGAGAGAGAGAGAGAGAGAGAGAGAGAGATAGCTTAGTTATAGAGATAGATAGAGATAGTGTGTAGTGATTCAGTTTTTATATTTTATAGTGTGTTTGTAGGACTAGGCCTTTGTAGATATAATATTCCACTTAGTTCCATAGGTTTTAGAATAGTTAATAGCAGTTAGAGTTCATGTAGATATATATAATATTAGATTACAAATTTGAATGAATGAATGAATGAATGAATTAATTAATAAAAAAAATATCTTCCAGTGCATTCTTTGGGTGGGAGAAATGGATAAGGGAAGCAGGAGAGACCGGTCTGCTGCCCATAAGGCGGGCAGTGTGGCACGTGGTAGAGGTGGCAAGGGCCGTGCCAGTGGAGTGGCAGCAGGCAGCAGCAGCAGCCTGAGCCCATCACCATGCCCCAAACTTCACAGGCCTGATTTTGGCAGTCAGGCTTCAGAGGATCCCAGCAGTGGCACTAGGAGTGTTGTTTGGTGGTTCCTCCTGCCAGCATCCTCCACTGCCACACAGGGCACTGGAAGGTCTGCAGAACAGGAGGCTGCGGCTGTCTCTGCTGCGGTTGCAGGTGCAGGTGCTTTGGATGTTCCTCCAGGGCCACCAATGTCCCCAACCCCCCTTGTTGAGGTGATCCCCAGCGGTCCATGTGGATCCCACCCTGGCTGCTAGAGGCAGGGCCTGATCTCAAGGCAATGGAAGCAGGGAGAGGAGCAGCAGTAGCAGCAGCAGCAGGTATAGGGGGCACAGGGAGAGTGGCAGCAGCATGGTGGGCAGGCCATCAGCATCAGGGTCCCAGTACTCCCCTTCATGGGACAACACTCATATTGGGGACAGGGAGGCAGACTCTAGTCCTGTGGAGGAGATGTCTAGTGCTGAGGCGATGGCTGTCCCTCCGAGAACTGTGTCACCACCATGTTCTGTCCCTCCCAGCAGCGCTGTCAGTGGTGCATCACTCGATGTGGGCCAGAAAGCAGGAGGGGGCAAAAAATCCTCAGTCTGGGTGCATTTTAAGTTGGTGCAGGCGGATGATCCCAGGGAGGTGCACTGCCCTTTGTGCCAGAAGGTGGTGAAGCATAGGCAGGTGCTCATTCCACTTCATCTAGAAGCTGCGACTCTAGTCCCAGGACCCACCATCAGGGTTCTGGTGTCATCATTCCGCTCATGGGGAGTAATCTTTCCAGTGCATCAAAAAACAGCCAGCCACTCCAGCC
Source organism: Sphenodon punctatus (assembly GCA_003113815.1). Taxonomy (NCBI): domain Eukaryota; kingdom Metazoa; phylum Chordata; class Lepidosauria; order Sphenodontia; family Sphenodontidae; genus Sphenodon; species Sphenodon punctatus. Next base: position 2,886,169 of record QEPC01010816.1, on the reverse strand, counting down.
CCAGGACCCACCCTCAGGGTTTTGGGGCCTATGTTCCAGACAGGGAGGGCTGCCATTCCACTTCATCCAGAAATGCCACTCCTGTCCCAGGACCCACTGTCAGGGTTCTGGGGCCATCATTCCACTCACGGGGAGCTGTCATTCCATATTATCCAGAAGCTGCCACTCCAGTCCCAGGATTCACCATCAGGGTTCTGGGGCTGTCATTCCACTCATAGGGAACTGTCATTCCACTGCATCAAGAAACAGCTAGCCACTCCAGCCCCAGGCCCCACCCTCAGGGTTCTGGGGCCTACATTCCACGCAGGGAGGGATGTTGTTCCACTTTATCCAGAAGCTGCCACTCCTGTCCCAGGACCCACCATCGGGGTTCTGGGCTCATCATTCCACTCACGGGGAGCCGTCATTCCACTTCATCTAGAAGCTGCCACTCTAGTCCCAGGACCAACCCTCAGGGTTCTGGGGCCTACGTTACAGTCAAGGGGAGCCATCATTCCACTGCATCAAGAAACAGTCACTCCAGCCCCAGGACCCGACCTCAGGGTTCTGGGACCTATGTTCCAGGCAGGGAGGGCTGTCTATCCACATCATCCAGAAGCTTCCACTCCTGTCCCAGGACCCACCATCAGGGTTCTGGGGCCATCATTCCACTGCCTCAAGAAACAGCCAGCCACTCCAGCCCCAGGACCCACTGTCAGGGTTCTGGGGCCTACGTTTCAGGCAGGGAGGGCTGTCATTCCACTTCATCCAGAAGCTTCCACTCCTCTCCCAGGACCCACCATCAGGGTTCTGGGGCCGTCATTCCACTCACAGGGAGCCGTCATTCCACCACATCAAGAAACAGCCAGCCACTCCAGCCCCAGGACCCACTGTCAGGGTTCTGGGGCCTACGTTTCAGGCAGGGAGGGCTGTCATTCCACTTCATCCAGAAGCTTCCACTCCTCTCCCAGGACCCACCATCAGGGTTCTGGGGCCGTCATTCCACTCACAGGGAGCCGTCATTCCACCACATCAAGAAACAGCCAGCCACTCCAGCCCCAGGACCCAGGACCCACCATCAGGGTTCTGGGGCCTACGTTCCTATGTTCCAGGCAGGGAGGGCTGTCCATCCACATCATCCAGAAGCAGTAAGGGTGCTGTTGCTGCTCAGCCTGCTGCTGGTGATGCTACTGCTAGGACTGGGGGCAGGGATAGACCCTGCCGGATGAAAGGGGTGGCTGCTCCCACTCCCACCATACCCAGGGGCATCTTGCTGCTGCTGCCACTCACTCTCCAGAGCCCTCTCTGCCTGCCAGACCCTCTCAACCAGCTTGCCCTTCCTGTGGCCATAGAGCGCTGTCTGGCATGCCACGCTGCCCTTGACCCTGGGGTCCAGCATGATTGCCAACACATATTCCTCCAGCTGCAGGAGCTCATCAAACTGCACCTTTAGCCCTGTCTTCACCTGTCACACCAGGGCAACCACCTCATCTGCCAGCATCTTGCCCTGAGGGCCGCAATCCTGCCCCTGGAGAATCTCCTCCAGTCTCCTAAGGAGACTCTGGACCAGAGGGGGTCACCTGGCTGATGGTGGCTGTGGAGGAGCTGATGGTCTCCATAAAGGCCATGAACGGTCTCAGAACAAAGACCATGTGAGCCAGGATCTCCCATTCTGCCCCATAGTACCATGGAGGTGCCCCGCTGTCTGTCACCAATTGAACCTGATGCAAGGCTCAAGAAGCCACTTGAGCATCAGGAACGTGGAATACCACCTTGTGGACACATCCTGCACCAGCTGGTGCACTGGGGAGCCTTGCTCTGCCTGCTTTGCCCGGGGGAGTTCACTGCCCTTCACGCTCCAGTTAAAGAAACCGGCCAGCTTCCTCCCCCGCTCAATCAGGGAACTAAGGGTGCCTGCCCCAATCCCCTTATCCCCCAAGCCCAGAGCATCCCTGGCCACCGGGTGAAGGGTGTGTGTGGTGCAAGGAATCCCGGTGAAGCTCCCTCATGGACTTCCCTCAATATGTTGGCCGCATTATCCATCACCATGCACTCTTTTGTGAAGGATGTGCCTGGTGTGACCAACTCCCTCACCATGGCAGTCAGGGCTGCCTCGATGTTCCGAGATGTGTGGGGGCCGTGGCATCCATGACTTCTGCCTGAAGCAGGACCCACCTATATCTTGCTTCGGGACCCCTCCTGCCACTCCCAAATGTTGCCTCTGGGTCCTGCCACCAGTGCGCTGTCACTGTCAGGTAGGCATGCAGTGTGTTTCTGCTTGACCACAGGTCAGTGGTGAAGTGGATGGTGGCACCCCCAGCCCCTGCCAGCTGCTCCCTCACCCACTCCTTTAAAGCCCGGTACAGGGCTGGCACCACCTGCCGACTCAGGGTGGTTCATGAGGGCAGCTTAAACTGGGGGACCAGGAAGCCAATCAGGCACCTAAACCCCATGTCCTGAACCACCGAGAAGGGCTGCCCATCGAGCACAATCATTTCCCCCAGTTGAAAACCACGCCGCCCTCCACATCCTGCAGCTGTCGATGGACCTGGCAGCTGCCCCCACTCCAGCTCCTCCATGGTGCACTGATGCTTCTGGGACTCAACTGGTTGCTGCTGCTGAACCACTGGCAGTGCTGATGGGAGGGGCAGAACATGGTAGCGACACAGCTCTCGGAGGGACGTGTGGCCGGCCCTATCCAAAGTGGCCAAGGGTCTGTTGTCCTGCCCACCAATGAGTGTTCCCAGCGAGCGGGTGTTTTCTATGGCAGGGGATATTTGCTGGCCGCACTGCCTGAGACTGGGGGCCAAGTTGGTGGAGCAGTTGCTTTTCATCAAGGTCAACCTTCTGCTTCTGTGATTCCCCGAACAGCAGTGGCATACGCCATCCCATGCCAGGGGCAGTCTTTGGACGGCGCTCCTCCTCAATCTGGGCTGCTGCTGCTGAGGTGCGGTCGCTTAATCCCAATGCCCGGCGCCTGCCCTGCCTCTCTCTCTCTCTCTCTGACTAGATGGCATCAGCTGGTCGAACTGACTGACTTCATGATGCAGGGTGGCATTGGAAAGCTGCAAGCCTGCCAGCCGGCCTCTGGCTAGACGATCTCGGCCCGCCTATCTGACTGGCTCTCGTGCACACTTCACAGTCTTCGCCAGCCTATCTGAGTGCCCTGCCAATGTCCCAGCCTGCCTTCCCTACTGCCTCTCATGCCACGCTGCCAGTCTTCCTGCCCAGGTTGCCAAGATCAAACCCTGCCTCAGCCTGCCTTCCGTTGCTCATGCCACTCTGCCTGTCTGCTGCTGCTGCAGCTGCCTCTGCTGTCCTATGGGCTCTGCTACCGGGAAATCTAATGTCTGCCGCTGTTCCACTGATGCCTGGCAGCTTGCAATGCCCGCCAAGTAGGGGTGCCAGGCCAGCCACCAAGCCCCAAGCCTTCCCAGCCTCTGCTGCTGCTGCTGGGTCTCCAATAGCCAGCCCTGGTGCCACGGGCACCCCCAGGGGCCAAGTGCCGAGCCTGCCTGCCCGGGCAACCTGGGGTGCCAAGCACCAACCTTTCCAGTCTTTGCTGCTTCTGCTGCTGCTGGGTGTCCGACGGCCAGCCCTGGCATCATGGGAACTCCCAGTGGCCAAGCGCAGAGCCTGCTTGTTCGGGCAACCTGGAGTGCCAAGCGCCAAGCCTTCTTGGTCTCTGCTGCTGCTGCTGCTGGATCTCCGATGGCCTGCCATGCTGCCACTGGGCCCCTTGGGGGTTCCTGGAGCGCCCCAAGCCTCCCAGTGATGCCAAACTCTGCCGAACGTTCAGAGGGGTTCAAACTCCACCGGACCAAACCACCGAACCTGAACTAAGTTTTTAGTCCATATGGCCGAACGATCGAACATCCGGACTCCATCCTGTTCGCACGTCCCTAGAAAAAATGCTCTCATTTATTCTTCATGTAAAGAACTGTGAGAAAGTGGGTCAGATTCCTTTCCAATTCATCTGAAGGCTTTTTAATTAAATCCCCCCACCCCACCCCCTGTACATTTAGTAACCCTATACATTTTGTGAATGTCTGATTCTGATCCTGGGTTACTTCTGATGGCAGAGGATTCAGAATCTGCCTCCGGAATGGCTTGTGGCTCACAGTCCTTTTTGCACTGTCACAATTTCCTGTGTGGAGCCAAGCCTGCCAGTATCAAGCAGCAGTACAGTCAAACTGCAGTACATGCAGACCGAGCCAGAGAGAAAGTTATGAATATGATGCAGACTGATATAAGCACCATGATCTCCTGTCAATCTCCTCAAAGTTCACACAGTAAATCTGTTTCTAAATTAAGGTGGATCCAGGATAAATACTCTGTTTTTCTTGACTGCGATTATATTTTTCCTGGCATTAGCTGAAGACTTACTGTTTTGTGGCTGTGCCACTACCAATTATATACTTAAACATCATCATCTGGAGCAAAATGTCGCAAGCCAAAACCTCTTATGCTTTGTGCTTCTTCACAGCTACATTGTAATATATATAATTAACCCTAATGATTCATTAGTATACACCCTTTGTACTACTTTGCAAGGCTATTGTCAGCTACTTACATAAGCAGTTAGGAAAGAGGGCCTGATCCTGATCCCTTACAGCCATACTCTCTGTGGAATAACTGTTACTTGTGTGAGTAGCCCCACTGAGTTCAATGGTACCTGTGAGGTAAAGGTGTTTCTGGAGCTGGCCAATGAATTGTTTATGTGGAACCCTAGAAAAACGTCTTATGCTCTTTGCTATCCCTTTTATTTAAGCGAGCTATGTAATTGTCATAATTACATACCTTATAGAAAAACAAATCTTTTCTAATGTAGCACAGGACATCATGCATTAGCTCAAATTTATTATTTAATCCTGTGGCAGCAAATGGAATTAATTAACATTTGGGTTGGCTCTCACACTTTCATAACAAACATATTTCGTTTGAGCAATGTGGCCATATCGCTAAAATATTTAAAGGAAAAATAAATTATTCAAATGGACAGCTTTGTTGTAGATCATGATAAGCTATTTTTCTCAGATGTAATTTATATCGGCATCATTTGTTATAACTGGTAAAATGCTAAAAGCTTTTTAAAAAGCTAAAATGATTTACTTTTTCTATATTGTCTAGACTTTATGTAAGCCTTTGCTAATTAATATTGCCCTTCCTGATGGCTTTGCAGAAGGCAGTATTCAAACAAACCAATTATAAATGATTTTTTTCAATGTAAACTTTTAAACAATGTAGCCTCAGGGTTTGCCGAACATAAAAGTACAATTTAGAAAACATAAGGTTTGACTAAGGTCATGGATGTCTTAGGCAGTGATGGATTTCGATGCAAAGGCGTCTGACTTCAGAATGACAACCCTTCCTTAAAGACTAAACAGAATGCTAGTGGCAGTGATAAATAGATACAAAAATATACATGTACAAAATAATCAGACGGGCTCCTTTTGAGGCTGTGCCAAGCAAAATGCATTTCAGAAAGGAAGCGACAATTATTGCAGTTTGATCTGTGTATCCATTTACCCATGGATCAGTTGAGGCACAAGCAAACCAATGATGCCCCACAGTCATATTCTTGCCTATGTGAAGGGGGAAAGGGTTGTGTGTGTGTGTTTTACATTGACGTAGCTATGTCTAATCTTGTTCACATGAAATGGACCTACCACTGGGTAAAACTATCCAGGGGGCATGAGAGTAAAGTCCATTTATGTTGCCTCTCTCCCCTGGAGTGGCTACATAAAGCGTAAGTGTGTTATAACTTTGGAGTCATGTTTGGTATTTTACCTCCAGGTAAAAGTTACCACACACAGAATGTTCATGTACCTGTTTCTATCTGATGATACCAAGCAGTGAGTAATTAATTTCTGGGAAGGAACAACCACACAAATGGACTTTACCCCCAGGTAAACTACCCAGAGCAAGTCTTAGGCTGTTTTCTCACATTACCTTAGCTTCTGTGATGTATGGAATTCTGTGAATGGGTGTTTTCAGATGAGATGATATCCTGCATGGCCACCCAGGAGTCATGGGTCCAACTGCCTGTCAAAGGTAGAGCAGCTGGACGCGTCCTCCTGTAAGCCTCGCAGCAACCACTTATCACCATTCTCGGAGCACTGCTTAGAAATCCAGATTGCTCTGTGCAAGGCAAGCCAAATAGATCAGTGGCAATCCAACATAGATTCCTATGGGATTCCTGCCCATATGAATGGCAGCAGCCAGTCACGCCAGTAGACAGGTCCGAAGCTCATAGGCTCTGTGGGCGGGGGAGTGGTGGCCTTTGCAAGTCACAAGAACTGGCTGGGAGCACTGGGGAGTCCAGGTTCCCCAGTGCTTATGGCCGGGATATGTCACCTGCAAAGGCCAGCCCAGTGAGGTTCCCCCTCCCTCATGGTCTGTGACAGGGCGAACGCGTGGCGGTTGCCTCTGCGGTCATGGTAGCCGTGCCCATTTGAAACCCTCTCCATGCACTCCACCTGCATGGGAGCTCTGCAGCAGTGTCACTTGGCAACCATGGACCCCCCTTCTCATCACCTTGCTTGTATGAAAACACTCGATTTCTGTGACATCCCTTCATATAGGCAAGAGATATAGGACTGTGGAGTGTCATTGGTTTGGTTGTGGGAGGAGACAGGCTGCTTTTACATGAGACAATTCTTCATGCAAATGTAATAGTACCACAAGTTTCATACTTGTGTGAATACCATTCATGTGAGCTCAGATAAATGTAATCAAAGACATCAGGGTGTGGGAATCCTACTTTTATGTTGATGCAAGTTAATCTACTGCAAAATTTGGAATGTGGGAATGCAGGGTTTGTGGTGGGTTTTGCAATTACATGAAATCTGTAACATGGGAATTTGACCCATTACGCAAACAATTAGAGGACTGCTATTGACAAACAATGGTGCCTACTTTGATCAGTGCCTGGTGCAGTATAATGAGGGCCCAGTATTTGACTGTATCCTGAAAACACCACCCTTTTATAAGCAATAACAATGTATTATTTGTATAACAAGTATTTGTAATGATGCTATTAATTTATTTTCCTCTCATTCCAGAAAGTGGTATCGTTCCAGAAATGATGAAGCCTCCACGCTACCTCCCTTCAGAGCCTTATTTATGGGTGGGATTTGCAATCCTGTTTCTTCTCTAATATATACATTTGAGCTGTTCCTAAAGTGCTAATGCAAAGCTTAGGATTCAATGGTTGCCATCCCCATGAAAGGGGAGAACAGACAATGTCTTTACATTTAAGGAGAACAAGACTAGTGCTCACAGCGGAAGTTATTTAAGATAAACACATGCAAGAAAGAGTTCTCTTTAATAATATGCGCCAGGGTCTCCCTCCCTTCTTGTTTAGTTAGTGAGTCTGATGATTCTTGTCAATGGCATCTTCCTTTGCTGCTGTAGAGGCCTGATTATTTATGATGTCACAGAAGATTATGACCTTTTGATACAAGCCAGAAGCAGAAGATGGATGAGGGCAGAGTATATTAAGCCACAGAGAGAGTGGGATTTTTTTCTTTTTTAAAAGTTTATTTACAACTCTGAAGCCACAGAAAGCTATCTAAAAAGCACTGGCTTTGATATTATTCTCCAATGCCAGCTTTAAATCAAGAGTAAATCTTGAAATCAAGTCAATGTTTAATTAACAAAAACAATTGCACACTTTCCTAGTTGCTAGGCATGCCAGAATAAAATAAAATAACATTAACTAGCTTGTGAACTTTTAATCAGCTTTGTAGATTTGTAGTTTTCTTTCCTATTTAGAGTATTTTTTTTGTCTGTTATTATACATGTTTTCTTGGGTGCTCTCCATTACATAGCAGAAAGTTAGGTTATGTATCTAATGAAAAACCTATTTTAAAAACTTCTGTCAGATTAGATTAGGTCCGACTGTGTTGAGTTCTAATGTGCCACATAGGGTAGCAGTTCAGATCAGACACTGTATGAAAAACAGGAAAGAAGGGTCTTGCAGACCATTTATAGCACAAGTCAAGTGATTGTACAAGTCAAGTAAAATATTAGATCGACACCATGGAAATGATTTTTAGAAAGTTCAGTGCCAACAATTGGGAATGGATTTTCAAAAGATGGCAGCTCTCATTTCCCCCAATATGCTGACCCCTTCTGAAAAATCTTGCTGGAGGGCACACAATGTATGGTGGGTGCCATGCATTTTTGAAAATCTGACCCTTATTTTGGTTTCTAAATGAAGCAGGACTCTTTTTGAAAATCTTGCTGATCCAACTGTCATTGAGACTGGCTGATTCAACTGTCATCCAACTACCTAACAGTAGTTGGATCAGGATGGAAAATGGTAAATAATTTCTCCTTTTTACTTGAAAGCAGATTGAAGAAGACCCATTTTTCATCCCATGCCTTTGCACAGACCAGAGATGGAAAATCTTCACCCAGTTAGGGGCTGGATCCATGCTCCTACAGAACTCCAAGGACCAGAGTGTGGCAGTAGGGGTGTTGACATAAGACTTGGCACAGGGTTGGGCTTCCTGCCTGGACGCACCATGCCACCATTTGGGTGGCAGGTTGCAGTGCTCAGTTTGCGGGATACAGTGCACAGGGGTAGGGGGAAAGCCTCTGGAAGCTGGAGAGAGGGTGAACTCAAGGTGGAAATGTACTTTAAGCTGAAGGTTCGCCAACCATGGCATAGATACTGGCAGTATATTTTTTTTGGGGGGGGGGGAGACTGCTGGAAGGAATGTAGTTTTGTACAAAGTGGAGAATAGCTATAGAAAGACCACCCAGTCCTCTCTTCCCTGCTGGAAGCATCATAGAGAACTCCTTCAATTTTCCCTGCTGGTTTGTAGTGTTGGCTTCTCCTGTGCTCAGCAGGAGCAAGGGAGAAGAGAAACTGCTAATCCCTTTGGAATCAGCATTTAACACCTACCTGTCAGGTGTTAATTGCTGCATTCCAGGGGTTTAAGCCAGAAGAACCTTTTTACAGTGGAACAAAACTTTGGTGTGGTGGAGTGAGGCTTCCCTACGCATTGAGTGAAAAATATGGAAATGTATCCAAACAATGGCAATGCCACTCCATTTTTGCCTATTTTCAGTGTAGCTGAGCTCCTAACTAGTCTTGCTTCAAAGCCCCTTCCAGTCGCTGTAATTTTTTCATTGGCCTTAGGACCAGGCCACATAAGCAGGATCTACTGCATCTGTTATCACCATTTCATTAATGAGAGTTGCTACTGCATAATTAGTGAGTCACACATACACACAGAGAGGCAACTCCCCCCTTAGCTGTAGGTAGTTTGGAATAACATGTACATATAGCCATCTTGCATGGTTGTTTTTGTACCTGGTAATCTGAGAGCATTTTGAATTTGACTTGCCTTATTATTTATGTCTTAAGTGATGAGAATTCCCTCTGTCGGGAACATAAAATATGTAAGGACGGGGGCCAAAATACCAGCTTGTCTTCTGGATAATGGGGATTACTGCTGCCAGGAATGTGTTTCACAAAACCATATATCTTTGTGGAATATGAAATATTTCTCTCAACAGTCATTATTTATTTTATTCCTGAAATGATGGAGGTGGCCTCCTCTGAAAGCACCATTTTTTTCCCCTGATTTGACACCTTTTGTGTTAAAAAGGTAATACTACTTGCTGAACTAACCAGTTTTTTTCTTTCTAAATATGGTTACTAGGGATACAAACCAGGCTCTGATACTGTTTTATTGTTGCCTATCCTGAACATTTATCCATTTCCCTACTTTTGCTTAGAAAAGAGGGTTACATTTCTGATTTCCAGTTGGTCATAAATTGGCAAAAAATAACAGGTCAAAAATTAAATTTGTCTCTCCTAAAAAGATAAAGGAAGATCAACAATTTCTTTCCAATAATCCACAACCCTTATCTACTTTTCACAGGAACTAATAGAAATAGGTTCCCTTTGCCTCTTGGTAATGAATGGTCACACTGCAGACTCCTGCCCCCCAATGTTCAAGAGCACGATTCTTGTGGTGATGGTGGTGTGGGGGATGGGGAAAATGGGTTTCTATCATCTTTCTTCTAAAATTAGGCAGCTTGAGGCGGCTTACAAAAATTAAAAACTGCCCTGAGGCTCTTCTGAGTCTCTCTCTTGTTACCTTTTGATGTTCTGGGGTTCTGTAGGCTACACTGGGCCAGAGTTTCTGACTCCTATTGTTCAAATGCTAATCCAATCCAATCTAACACCAGAGTAGTAAAGATTCAAGAGTCAAATAAAGAGATGGCAGCAATATCCAGGGAATGGCCTGGAGTTCCACATCCCAGGACACAGTTCGATAGAGATGAATCGAGCATGCCAACCAATTAGTTCCACAAGAAACAGGAAAAAGAAGTAGTGCTACCCAACATGGCTTGAAGATGCCAAAGGAGGGATAGGGGATTGTAGATTTCCAGTCCTCAAAATAGTCTGAGAAACTGAGTGTTGGGAAGAAGGTCAAGTGTGAAGAAAGGGAGGTTGTTTGGGAAGATCAAGGGGTGGATGATTTCATAAGATGGGCTGTAAAGGTTTGGATGCTGTAAGCAAAATCTGGACCTTTGGGAGTTTTGCCCATTTCTAATAATTGTCATGTGTATTTACGTGGCAGTCATTTTATTTTGCAAGAAGAAATCTGTAGAAACAATTAGTTGAGAGTGTGAGGTTTTGGCATAGATTTCTTCTCTTGAGACTGTGTGACGTTCATAGAGAAGAAAAATTGATTTGGCATCTGGACAGGATTGCTGTGTGCTCATGGTTATGGAAATCAGTTATAGTCATAGAGGAAACCTGTATATTGATTCATAAGCTGACTTGAAATGACTTGTTCATGATTTAACATTGTCATGGCTTTTTATCCAAACTAAAAATGCCAACAGGTACCATTAGAATATGCTGCAGCACCAGCTAAAAGGGGGGAATTTCCCATTGCACACTAACCATTTTTATAACCTCACATTTTATTTCTTCTTTTTAAATGGTCTCTGCTACTTGCCCCATTTTATGGTTGCAGACCAAAACCACCTTGAGGAAGGGTCTCTTTTTGTCTATGATTTTTAGAGTCATTCCTATAGAAGAGAAAAAATAATTTTCACAATTGAAACCCATGAGAGAGTTGTGGGCTGGGTAAGGATTAAAGATATCCAAATGGACCTGGGCTGGGATACTAGAGTTACTATTAAAAAAGAAAGGGAAGTCATTGGAAGTTTGTTTGGAACATGCACTTCACATAAAGCGTATTTGAAACAACCCAAACCAGCTACCTGCTGGCTCCCCATTTGCCCTGTATGACGGTCCCGCCATCCTGGAGCAGGTCTGTAGATGGCTATCACGCTGGGGCAAATACTTTGCTTAGACAGCACAAAGCACATTGGGATACTGCCCGTTCCTAAAACGAATTATTAAAAACCCAGAGTGGGGTGTTGACACGTAGATTTTTGTAACACTGGTGGAGTAAATTGTAATTATATAATGTTCTCTACAAAGGTGATTAGTCATATGGGAATTCTTAAGTGACTGGTACAGAGTAGAGCTGAAACGGGTACACAAAAATGGGTGAACTTGTGGAAACCTTCTGCAGTATCCAAAGATTCTCAGCAACCAATATCTTTTTGAACTCTATCAGGTGCCTGTTTAGGTAGTTCCATTCTGGGTTTTTTTAGTTTTCATTAATTGGGGGTGGTATTTTGGTCATTTGGTAGTTCAGGCATTATTTTGGCAGTATTAATTATTCATGTGCCATCCATTTCCTGAAGGACTCAGGATAGCCTAAGATTAATAGTATAAAGGACCGTGGGGTTGATCCCATGCCCCATGCACGCACTGCTGCACAGTTTGTGCACGAGCCATAGGCCCCATGCCAGGGGTGCACACAGCTTACACATGTGTACACGCACATGTGCTGTGAGTGCACAGAGGTCCTCAAGGCACGGGATCAACCCCAATATCAATACAAATAAACTCTAACCCCATACAAACAAAAGAATCTCCAAACCCAACTCCTATCTCCACACTCATTCCATATCTTTCACATATGGATAGTCCCCTCTCCCTCATCTCTCAGCTGGGGGAGTCCCCACCCTTCCCATCCTATACTTTCTGTATGCCATGATTCTTGCCCTCCTATGTCCCTGTTGGGGTGGTAGACCAGTTAGATTGGACTGCCCCTGAGATTTATGGATCCAATTGTTTTCCAGAACTCTCTGGGGGATTTACCTACTGACCTTGGCAGCTACTCTGTTGATGACCTCGTTGCATTGTGGAATGACAATTTGACCACAAGGTTGCACCCAGGCATCCACTCCCACCGCTGCAACAGCATCCCTGTGACAGGGTAAAGCCACAATGGGCTATGTTTAATATATTTATTAATGTTCTGGAGAAAAGCAAACATGTTAGAAATTATTTGGGCAGGTATAGAGAATAAAACTGAAAATATCATAATTCCTTTATAGAGATCTATGGTACAACTGCACCTGGAGTACTGTGTGAAGTTCTGCTTATCCATCTCAAAAAAGACAGGGTATTTTCAAACGTGACAGTGCTAGGCATTGCCACGCTTTGATCCTGTCCAGGGTGAGATCCCTCGGATACTGCCCGGAGCTGGCCCGGCCACTGAGCAGACGTACTGGGGCTGGGGCTGGGGCTGCAGCTGGGGCTGGGTAGGGGATGGGAAGAGGGCAGGGTTGACATGTGGATGTAGTCCACACGAACCCACCCCCAGTGCTGTTGAGAGAAGCACCACCTCCTCCCTGAGGGGTGGGTGGCCTATGAGGCCATCGCACCTGCCTGGAAAAGCTCCAGCCGCCAGCCGCAGTTAGGTAGAGTAGGCCATCATACAAGACAGCTCACTCTATCCCAGTCAGGGGATGGCTTCCCCAGACTGTGGCAGGGCTTACTCTGCACTGTGTGTTGGCAGGGAGCCCAGCTCACAATGCAAAGTTAACCCTACCGAAGTCTGGGAAACCTCTGATCCCACCTGCAGTAACATCTGGAAGGTGAGATCAAACATGACACCACCATGGGTGGCCACACTGAAGTAAAGTGTGGCCACCTGTGGTAGTGTCTCATCTGAAAATACCCATAGAAAAACTAGAAAAGGTACAGAGAAGGGCAGCAAAAATGATCAAGGGTATGGAATGGCTCCCATATGAAGAGAGATATGATAGGTTAGGGGTCTTCAGCTTGGAGAAGAGATGACCGCGAGGTTATATGTTATTATTATTATTTATTATTTAATTCCATTTAAATGCCGCCCCCTATGCCTACGGCATCTCGGGGCGGTTTCCAACATAAAATAAACAATATAAAAATCCACACATATTTAAAACAATTTAAAAATACCCCCATACAAAAATTTAGTCCACCCTCCCCTCCCCGCCTCTGAAGACCTGGGAGAACAGCCATGTCTTGCAGGCCCAATGGAAGGCCAGCAGACTCGGGACCAGTTGTGCTTCCTCTGGGAGGGAGTTCCACAGCCGGGGCCCATCCAGCGAGAACGCCCTCTCCATTGTAGCCCCCCACTTTACGCGGGGGACCTCCAAGAAGGCGCCCCCAGTGGACCGGAGAGTCCGTCCTGAGTCACGGAGGGTGAGGCGGTCCCTGGGGTATCCAGGTCCAAGACAGCACAGGGCCTTATAGATCAATGTTAACACCTTGAACCTGGCTTGGCACATTACAGGCAGACAGTGCAGCTCACAGAGCACCAGTGTTATGTGCTCTCATCGGCCCGTCCCTGTTAGGAGATGGGCCGCCGCATTCTGCACTAGCTGCAATCTCCAGGCCAGCGTCAAGGGAAGCCCCACGTAGAGCATGTTACAGTAGTCCAGCCTCGAGGTGATGAAGGCATGGATCAAAGTGGCCAGGTCAGGTCTGGAGATATACGGGCACAGCCTCCGCACCAGATACAGCTGGCAAAAAACCGCCTTTGCCACCACATCCACCTGCTGATCTAGACGGAGACCCACATCCAATAATACCCCCAGAATCTGAACCTGCTGAGCCACAGAGGGGCGCACCCCCTCCACAAGAGGGGGCACCACCTCCCCCGCCTGGCCCACCACCATCACCTCCATCTTATCGGGATTGAGCTTCAGTCTGCTCTGCCATAACCAGCTCACCACGGCCTCCAAACACTGAGATAGCATGGAGACAGTAGGGCCTGGGTCAGCTGAAAAAGAGAGGTAAAGCTGGGTATCATCAGCGTATTGGTGGCAACACACACCAAACCCTCCCATGATCTCCCCCAAGGGCTGCATATATACATTAAATATTAAAGGAGACAAGATTGAACCTTGAGCAACGCCACAGTCCAGGGCCCGGGGACTAGATGTTTCTGCTCCCAAGACAACCCGCTGGGTCCTCCCTGAGAGGAATGACTGGAACCAACCAAGGGTGGTCCCACCCAGACCCCCCAGGTCACGCAACCTTCTCAACAGCAGCCCATGATCCACTGTATCAAACGTGGCCGAGAGAGCTAGCAGGACCAGTAATGTTGAACGTCCTGCGTCCACCTCCAGGCGGAGATCATCTACCAAGACCACCAACGCCATCTCTGTACCATGTCCGGGCTGAAACACTGATTGAAAGGGGTCGAGAAAACTGATGCTGTCCAGGTGAGCCTGGAGCTGCAGGGCCACTACCCATTCAATAACCTTCTCTAAAAAGTGAAGGTTAGAGACGGGTCAGTAACTGGTGAGTGTGTCCACATCCAAATATGGCTTCTTCAACAGGGGGCGCACCACCGCCTCCTTGAGACCAGGGGGCAAACTCCCCTGCTGAAGGGATGCGTTGATAATTCCCGCCAACACCGACCCCAGTATCTCCCTGGAGGCTTTCACCAACCAGGACGGGCAAGGATCTAATTCACAACTAGTGGCCATCACTGACCCCAGGATCTCCACAGCATCGGCTGGCGTCACTTCCTGAAACTCATCCCAGAAAGATGGACCAGACGGCGCCTCCATCACCTCACGCTCTATTCCTACTGTCTCTAATCCAGTGTCAAAGTTGCTCTGGATCCGAGCGATCTTGTATGCATGTTAGAAGTTTATAAAATCATGAGTGGTGTGGAACATGAAAATAGGGAATAGTTATTTACCCACTCTAATGGTACTACAACAAGGGGACACTCCATAAAATCAACTGCCAACAGATTTAAAACAAATAAGAGAAAGTATTTTTTTCACTCAGGGCACAATTAACTTGTAGAATTTAATGCCAGAATAAGTGGTCAAGTCTGGTAGTGTAGCTAGTTTTAAAAGGAGATTGGAAAAGTTCTAGAAAGACAGGTTCATTAATGACTATTAGCCAAGTAGGTTTTGGGAACGTAGGCTGGAACTACTGGGAATGGATTGCCCATTGTGACCTGTTGGGTACTTCGTCCAAGAGAAAGAAATTGTCCACTGTCAGAGACAGGATTCTGGGTTTGATGGACCATTGGTCTGATGCAGTATGGCACTACTTATGTTCTTATGGCTCTTTAACTCAGTTAGCACATATGCAGGAGCTGCACTGACAAAGGTGCAGGCGCTGCAAATTGGTGGAGAACAGCACATAAGTGGTTGTACATCTGTGTTGGGCTTGTCTTCCCCTTGGGACCTCCCCTGTGGTGTCCTTCAGGGTTCCATCTTGTCTCCCTTCTTGTTCAATGTGTATCATTCTGAGGCTGCTGGATGAGATCATTTGGAGGTTTGGAGTGAAGTGTCATCAGCATGCTGATGACACCCAGCTCTATCCCTTTTTCATTTGGCCCAGGTACTGCAATCTCAGTGCTTACCCAATGCCTGACTGCTGTTAGGAGCCAATTGAAGCTGAGTCTAAACAAGACTGAAGTGATGATGGTTGGCCAATTTTGTGATTTGGAAGGGATTGGGACTCCTCATTGATGGGGTCAGACCCTCTCTGGTTACTCAGGTTCATAGCCTTGGTGTGCGTCTAGACCCCTTGCTGTGCCTGGACCTTCAGGTTGTGGTGGTGGCCAGAAGTGCTTTTCACCAACTTTACCTCATGAGGAGTCTGTGGCCCTTTCTTTCTGATTCAGATTTGCCTACTATCAGCCATACCTTCAAAACCTCGAGGCTAGATTACTGCAATGTGTTCTACACAGGGCTGCCCTTGGTGATTGTTCAGAAGCTGCAGCTAGTACAGAATGCAACGGGCCAGATCCTTTTGGGTACGGGTCACCGTGAGCACATTCTGTACTTTATAGTTTGCACTGGATGCCTATAGCTTTCCAGGCACAATTCAAGGTACTGTTTTTGACCTTTAAAGTCCTAAATGGTCTGGGAACCACCTATCTGGAGGACTGCCTTTCCTACTATGTCCCACTGTGTCCCTTGAAATCAGCTGGGAGCACTCTCTTGCGAGTTCCACCTGCCAATCTTGTTCATATGACAAGGGCCTACAAAGAGGCATTCTTGCATGTGTGCTGCCTACTACTGTAGCATTCCTTTCCTCCAGAGGTCTGTCATTCAGAGCCTGAGCCTGAGCATATTCTGGAGGCAGTGTAAAATGTTTCTTTTTGGAAAAGCATTTGGTAGGCGGGGATAGGGGTTGGAGTGAGTGGGGTTTGGGGTAAGGGTAGGGTTTTTTAAGAGATTTAAATATATTTTAATGTATCTTGTGTTTTAATATTGTAAGTTGCCTTGAGCCTTTGGGAAGGTTAGGGTAAATTTTTTAATGAATGAATGAATAAATACTCCCCTCACATTGAGGGGTCATGGCAGTCTCCAAGACCCATCTATTAGACCATTCTCAACTCTGCACTCCACACTTTCATTAAACACAATCACAATATTTGCAACATTGTGCATGTGATACACACATTTGATTGGTTCGCTTGATTCGCCCTCGGAGACTGATGGAACTGGAGAGGTTCCAGATGGCTCTGAGTGACCCTGATCTTGATGACCGGATGCTTGATGGCCTTGTTGACTTTTGGAACACCTTGTCAACTGAGGCCATTGACCAGACGTCTCCTAAGTGTCCGCTCCCTCGGCTTTGGCACTGCAGGGCTCCTTGGTTTACTGAGGGGCTGCAGGTGCTAAAGAAGGAAGGGCAGTGGTTGGAGCAACGGTGGTGCTGTTCTCGTGCTGAAGCTGACAGATTGTGACATGAAGCTAATTCATGAGTGTATGCCATAGATGTGTGGGCAGCAAAGAAGGATTTTTTTGCTGCCCTCATAGCATCAGCAAAGTCTTGTTCAGCGGCCTTTTTCTGAGTGGTGAAGGGGCTGGTAGGTCCGGCCTCGCTCTGTCTGGAACTGGAATCATCCAGTGCCCACTGTGACATGTTTGTAGATTACTTTGCTGATAAAATCGCCCAGATTCACCATGATTTTGATGCCGCGCTTATTACAATGGGAGGACGAGAGGTTGTGGAAGCCCCAACTTGTCCGATTTTATGGGATCAATTTCAGTTGATCTCGCCCGCTGATGAAAAGGATGTTCTTGGGACTGTTAGAGCCACATTTTGTGAACTGGACCCGTGCCTGTCCTGGTTGGTCAAGGACAGCCAGGAGACGCTGGGGCCATTGCTGGCAGGGGTGGTCAGTGCCTCCCTTCTGGAGGGCAGGGTGCCAAGCTGCCTCAAGGAAGCGGTGGTCCAGCTCCTGCTCAAAAAAACATCTTTGAATGTTGACTCCCTCACCAGTTATTGGCCTGTCTCAAATCTGCCCTTTTTAGGGAAGGTTATGGCTCAGCAGCTACAGGAGCATCTGGACCAACTCACTTTTCTAGATACCTCACAGTCCGGCTTTCATCTGGGCTATGGCACCAAGACTGCTCTTGTGGCCTTGGTCAACAACCTCCACCATGAATTAGACCAGGGTCGTTCGACCCTGTTGATTTTGTTAGATCTATCGGCTGCCTTTGATACCATTAACCATGAGTTGCTGGTGACTCGTCTTTGGGTCCGAGCTGGGGTGGATAGAGCTGTTCTTGAATGGTTCCACTCATTCCTGGCCAGAAAAACTCAGCGAGTGGTGCTCAGGGAACATTTTTCATCTCCTCAGGACCTGTCGTGTGGAGTCCTACAGGGTTCCATCTTGTCCCCTCTCTTGTTCAATGTGTATATGAAGCCATTGGGTGAGGTCATTTGGAGCTCTGGAGTTCAGTGTCATGGATATGCTGATAACACCCAACTCTAAGATCTCCTTTTCATCAGACCCAGATCCCGCAGTCTTGGTGCTTACAAGATGTCTGGTGGCTGTGGGAGAATGGATGAGGGTGAGTAGACTGAAGATGAATCCTGACAAGATGGAGGAGATGCTAGTGGGGAAGGTGGTGGGTGCTGTGGCCCGTGCCATCACTGGGGTTCACCCCCCGACTGGTTCCCAAGGTCCAGAACCTGTGAGTGCTCCTTGACTTGCAGTTCTGCCTAGATGCCCAGGTTGGGACTGTTAGGCTGTAGTGAGGAATGCTTTCCGCCAATTACATCTGGTGTGTTGGCTTCGGCCATGTCTCAGTCTCCGACCTGGCCACTATCATCCATGCTTTCATTACCTCAAGACTGGTCTATTGTAATGCACTCTACTTTGAAGACTGCAGCTGGTGCAGAACGCGGCCGCCTGCCTCCTTACGGGTACGGTTTGCTGGGAGCACATTACACTGGTGCTCTGTTCTCTGCACTGGCTGCCTATAGTCTTCCGGGTCCAATTCAAGGTGCTGGTTCTTACCTATAAAGCCCAATACGGCTTGGGCTCCATCTATCTGTGGGATTGCCTCACTCCCCGTGCCATTGATTGGCCCTTCGGTCAGCCAGGAGCGCCCTTCTTGAGGTCCCCTGCATATTCTGGGGGACCGCTATGGAGAGGGTATTCTCGGTGGCTGCCCTAAGGCTGTGGAACTTCCTCCCGGCCAAGGCCTGGGTGGCCCCAGACCTTCCTTCCTTCAGAAATCAATGCAAGAACTGACTGTTTCACCAGGCTTTTAGAGAGGGAGATGGGGTGTGTGCGTTATTTTTTGTGCGGGGCTGGGGTGGGGTTTATAAATGTGTTTTACTTTTTTTTTACATCCCTCTCCCCACTGTGGGGAGGCTGTGCTTTCCCTCTTTTGTTTTTGCCCCCTTTTGTTGTTATTTTATTATGTATTTTATATATTATATATTTTATATTGTAACCCGCCTCGGGCTGCCTTTGGTAGGAGGGGCGGGGTAATAAGTTTTTAAAAATAAAATAAAACGATGCAACTGAAATACTGAAGTGACTGAAACAAAAAAATAATTGAACTGAAAAACTAGAAACCCCAAAAATGGATCAAATTATTCCCCCAAATTGGGCACGCGAGTACCCATATTGGTCACAGATATTGCTTGGGTACATGAAGGCCACAAAAGGTGGATAATATCAGTTAATAATAAATCCACTAACCCTTTCATTTCTAGTACAGAGGTTCCAAAACTGTGGATCAGGGCCCAATGGAGGTCACACCATCCATGGGTCAGGTTGTGATCCAGATTGGAAACTGAAAATACTTTGTAGGTTTTTGCAGTTGTGTGGCAAACTAGTGTTATATTTAAGTCTCAAAAGGAGGTTACATAAGCAAACATTTTGGAAACCAATTGACTAGTGAGATTCTTTAATACAGTTCCAAAGTAGCTTTTGTTTCCTTCAGTTTCAGTAATGCACAATTTACCATTTTGGGGGCTAATGAACTGTATAGTTAACATACCTTAATAGCACACCATGGTGTGGCATTTACCAGGGAAATCATGAAAGTCTTAACAAAAGCAACAAAAACACTGATACCTTGGCTAAGGCTGTTCTAAGCACCTTTCCCAACCTCTGATTGCCCTTTCTTTTATGTGTTTGGTAGAAGAGGGTGTGTGTTATTTTTCTGATTACTCTGTCCCCTTTTGTGCTTGTTCATTTGCTAGGTGCATAAAGGGAGAAGAGGTCACTTGTGCACATGGGGATAAAGAGATATTATAAATTCCCAAGTGTTTGTTTTACTGGGGAATGGCACATTGAGCAAGAAAAGACCAAGAACATAATGGGTGCATTTTTAATGAATGCTGTGCCAAGTGCTTTTGAAAAAAAAAATTCTACCTGTAGCAGTTTTATTCATTTGGGAGAGTACTGCCTACAAGATATTCTTTAGTAGGACGCTGGCTGCTGTTTAGTTTTAATAAATTAAATCCTTTATATCAATGTAATATTCCTTAGACAAGCACTTCCAAGACAGATTAGAAATGAACTTAAGGGGATTAAAAGCTTCTCTTGCTAAAAACAATGTTTCATAAGGGAAATCCACTTATTTATGTCAATTTCAGTGGAATACATTTTTGCCTTTAATACATTGCTACTGCTTTTAGACAGACATGCTTTTCCCTTGACTGCCGCCTTTTGCGTTCTGCTTTTACATGTGTGGTGATGTTTATTTTGTTCAGTACAGTAAGTCGCTCTTAGGAAGATTGATGGCTTCCATGAAATGGCAAGAGACTGTTTTCTCTCATATTTAGCGAGCACGGGATGCTTAATGGGGCTGGCATTTTAAATAGTGTCAATCCATACTATAGATGAGGAAACCCAAGAGAAATGTAATATATATGACATAGAGAAGAAAGTGACTAAAATAAACCTTCAGAACTGTACCAATCAATGTAGTGAAGGCAGAGTTTGGCAATTTTAGATTACACAGCACAGGGTCAATTATATTCTAACTTCTTGTGATGACTAAAGGCAGAGTCCTTCACCATTTAAGTCACTGGTGTTTGCCATTGACTTTAATGGTAGAGACTCGCTCTCTATGGATGCTTTTGGACATCACCAGGACATCCCTAGGGCGTAAAACCACAGGGATGCCTTGTGTTACTGCACAGTGGCAGTTTTTGTGATGTCTGAATAGATCTAATACAGAGATGGTGAATTTTTCTCCCCAGGGCCCACTTTGAAAATTAATATTAACTCTGTGGCTTGGATACATTTGAGGTAACTGAGGGGCACACTAAAGATGGAGAAAGGGAGGGAAGAAATCCTTCCCCTGTCCTCAAGTGCATGGAGAACCTGAAGTTAGCACCGGTTTGTACTATTTATTTAGCCTTAACTATCAAATAAATGATATAATCAAACAAAATTAAAGAATGCAATTTGGTAATCAAAGCAGGAAGTGATTATTGCTTCCCGATTGTTTCATTAAAACAGAAACAAATATACTGAATATTCAATTAATTCAGTATGTGCCTTCAGTTTTCCTCTTAGTCCTAATTGATATACCAACCTCCCTCAAGCTGCTTTGTTTCTGTTCTCCTCTGTTCCATTGTCTTCTGTGTGGGTCAGCATCTCTGGCTTGCCATGGCTGGCAACTTAGTCATGTGAGTCCCCTAAAACAAGAAACAGGAAGAATACACATTGACTTATGAAACTGACCAACACAGTACAAATCATGGCTTGCCAACATGCGTGGGTGTGATTTTAGTGGGGAGGGTCAGGGGCATAGTCATGTTTTGTTTTGTTTGTGTCTTGATTACATTGTATTGACCATACAGTCGTATCAATAAAGATTTATACTTACTAGTCATGTGACTGAGTTGCAGCCCCAGATACTCCACACTTGTGGCAGGATAGGTGAGGGGGACAGGGTGGGAACATGATGGGATCTGGATTGAGTCAAAAGAGCATATGAGGGGCAGGTTCATGGGAACTACAGGGGAGCTGTGTTGTATTTTTATGTCACCCCCTCATGCACAGCATCTTGGGGTGACTAACAACATTTAAAAACAAATAATAGTATAAAATTTAACATTTAAAATAACCCAACAATAAAACCAATAAAAACCCACACTAACCCAACCCACCCATCCCATCTCACTTGGCGAAGGGCCTGGAGGAACAGCCAGGTCTTACACTGTCTATGGAAAGAGGGGAGGTCTATGGCCAGGCAGATCTCCAATGGGAGGGAGTTCCACAGCCACAGAGCAGCCACTGAGAATGCCGTCCTCATGGTTGACACCCGGGAAACCCGGGGAACCTCAAGGAGGGCACCCCCAGTCAACCACAGACACCAATCCAGAATCCAGAGGGTGAGGTAGTCATGTAGATAAGTGGGGCCCAGGCCATTTAGGGCTTTAAAGGTCAAAACCAACACCTTGAATTGGGCCTGGAAGACCATCGGCAGCCATTGCAGAGAACAGAGCACCAGAGTAATATGCTCACGACAACTGGTCCCCCTAAAGAGACAGGCCGCCGCATTCTGCACCAGCTTCAGACTCCAGACTTTCACCAAGGGTAGCCCCACATAGAGTGTGTTACAGTAGTCCAGTCTCAAGATAATAAAAGCATGGATGATCGTGGCAAGGTCCGAGTCCGAGACATACAGCCTAAGCTGTCGTGCCAGGTGTAATTGACGAAATACGCCCTTTGCCACAGCTGCCACCTGGGCATCCAGGTGGAGTTGCAGACCTAGGAGCACCCCCAGACTACGGACCTGAGATACCAGGGGAGGACAGACCCCATCAATGATTGGGAGCCATTGCTCCCCCAGCTTTCCCCATAACCATCGCCTCTGACTTGTCGGGATTCAACATCAAGCGGCTCACCCTCATTCAGTTCCCCACCACTATCAAACATTGAGTAAGCATCGAGACTGCTGGGCCTGGGTCTGATGACAAAGAGAGATATAGTTGGGTGTCATCAGCATATTTATTTATTTATTTATTTATTTAGCAAATTTATACCCCGCCCCCTCCTGCACCGCAGCTCGGGGCGGCTTCCAACAATCAATTTTAAAACATTTAAAATTCATTTTAAAATATTAAATATAAAATATACCATATAAAACATATAAAACAGGGCTAGAAAAATAATAAATAAATGGGTGGGGGACTAAAATCATCCCTCCCCACCCTCCCTCCCAAAGGCCTGGGCAAACAGCCAGGTCTTACAGTTCCGCCGAAATGTTAAAAGGCTTGGGGCCAGGCGAGCTTCCTCCGGAAGGGAGTTCCACAGCCGCGGCCCTACCACCGAGAATGCCCGCTCCATCGTGGCCCCCCGCTTAACACGGGGGACCTCCAGGAGGGCACCCCCGGCAGACCGCAGGAGTCGTTCCGGGGCGCGAAGGGCGAGGCGGTCCCTAAGGTAAGAGGGGCCAAGGCCGTATAGGGCTTTATAGATCATTACTAGGACCTTGAACTTGGCCCGGCACACTATCGGCAGCCAGTGCAGCGCTCGGAGCACCGGTGTAATGTGCTCCCGGCGACCCGTCCCCGTAAGAAGACGGGCCGCCGCATTCTGCACCAGCTGCAGCCTCCGGGCCAAGAACAAGGGAAGCCCCACGTAGAGCGCGTTACAGTAGTCGAGCCGCGAGGTGACGAAGGCATGGATGAGGGAGGCCAGGTCCGGGCCAGAGACATACGGACGCAGCCTACGTACCAGATAAAGCTGGCGGAAGGCAGCCTTAGCGACTGCCTCCACCTGCCGCTCCAGCCGCAGGTCTGCGTCCAATATGACCCCCAGACTCCGGACCTGCTGAGCTACAGGGGGGCAAACCCCCCCAACCAGGGGGGCCACCACCCCCTTCGCCCTCCCCACCACCATCACCTCCGTCTTATCTGGGTTGAGCTTCAGTCTGCTCCGCCGCATCCAATCCGCCACGGCCTCCAAACATTGGGATAGCACCGAGACAGCAGGGTCTGGGTCAGTAGAAAACGAGAGGTACAGCTGAGTATCATCAGCATACTGGTGACATCGCACCCCGAACCCTCTCACGACCTCCCCCAAGGGCTGCATATAGATGTTAAATAATAATGGAGACAAGATCGATCCCTGCGGAACGCCACACGGTAAGGCGCGGGGGCTCGATGTTTCCTCCCCCAACACCACCCGCTGGCTCCTCCCCGAGAGGAATGAGCGGAACCATTCAAGAACAGTCCCGTCCAGACCCCCCAGGTCACGCAGCCGTCTCAACAGCAGCCCATGGTCCACGGTGTCAAAAGCGGCCGAGAGATCTAGCAGGATGAGAAATGTCGAACATCCTGCATCCATCTCCCGGCGGAGGTCGTCCACCAAGGCCACCAACGCCGTCTCGGTGCCATAGCCGGGGCGGAACCCAGATTGAAAAGGGTCAAGGAGCCCGATGTTATCTAGATGACCCTGGAGCTGGAGCGCCACTGCCCGCTCAATAACCTTCCCTAAAAAGGGAAGGTTAGAGACAGGTCGGTAGCTGGCGAGCGCGTCTACGTCCAACGATGGTTTTTTCAGCAGGGGGCGCACCACAGCCTCTTTAAGGCAAGGCGACAACCTCCCCTGCCGAAGGGACGCATTCACTACCCTCGCCAGCACCGTCCCCAACGTCTCCCCGGAAGCTTTTATTAACCAGGACGGGCACGGATCCAGTTGACAACACGTGGCCCTCACAGACCCCAGGACATCCACCACATCGGCCGGCGTCACTTCCCGAAACTCTCCCCACAAAGATGGACCAGACGGGCCCTCCGCCCCCCCGCGCTCTTCCCCTACTGCCATCAACCCAGCGTCAAAGTCGGTCTGAATCCGAGCAATCTTGTCTGCGAAGTAGGTGACAAACTCCTCACAGCGGGCCCGGGACAAGTCCCCATCCAGGCGGAGGGAGGCCGGACTAACCAGCCCCCGCACCACCCGAAACAGCTCCGCCGGACGCGACTTCGCAGACGCTATGAGGACCGCAAGGAACTCCTTCCTCGCCGTCCTCACAGCCTCAACATAGGACCGCAGATGGGCCCTATGGAGAAGACGATCGGAGTCAGATCGAGTCCGACGCCAGCGTCGCTCTAGCCTCCTGCCTACACGCTTCATACACCGCAGCCCCTCAGTAAACCAAGGGGTCCTGCGGTGACGAGACCAAGGCAGAAGGCGTCTTGATGGTACCTTACACCAAACCCTCTGATGACCACCCCCAAAGGCTGCATATACACGTTGAACAGGAGAGGGGATAAGATGGAACCTTGTGGGACTCCACACATGAGGCCCCAGGGAGAGGATGAACAGTCACCCAGTACCACACGCTGAGTTCTCCCAGCCAGAAAAGAGCGGCACCATTCAAGAACAGTCCTGCCCACTCCGGCCCGGTTCCGCAACCGAGTCATCAGCAACTCATGATCAACTGTATCAAATGCAGCTGAGCAATCTAGTAGGATCAACAAGGTTGAACAACCCTGGTCCAATTCTCGGTCATCAACCAAGGCCATAAGCGCAGTCTCAGTGCCATTATCCATAACCTGGATGAAATCCAGACTGTGAGGGATCCAAATCAAATCAAATCAAATTTATTTATTTGTCACGATCAAATAGGTCATTTGACAATACATAAAATACAATACATAAAATACTATCAATTGTACAATGGAAGCTACCCATTATATTTATATGTCCCAAAAATGTAATATGCTGCTTTACATGCAGTTATCATCCTATAATAAAAAAAAAATTGCAAAAGGACTCGAGCCGACCAGCTTATCCTGTACTAATAATGCTTAAATGGACTCTAAATCAACATGCCTCCATTGGAAAAAAACTTAAGGAGTTGCAAACTAAAGTTGACTCTTCATTAAAGTACTTTTGTACCAAATAACCTGTTTTCAATATCTAGCAAGCTGGATAGACAACTCTGAATCCCCTCCGCCAAACAACTTCACGAAGACATTACTGCGTTGCCATAACTGGCATTGTTGTATAATACTACTAAGATACCTCACTCTCCAGGTCTCGTATGCTACACATTCAAAGATAACGTGGGAAACCAATTCTATTTCACCACGGTTACACAATTGGCAAATACGGGCACCGTAAGGGATCCCTCTAAATCTCCCTTCGAGGATTGCCGAGGGAAAGACATTCAAACGAAACAGGGTTAACACCTGTCTCGTCTGCCAGTCCATCCAGTTAACTAAATAGTTTGATAAATTGTTTTGAAGCTTAATACTAGGAAAATTTGGGGATACCTTTTGAGCATGATTGTGAGGGATTCAGGAAACTGATTTGGTCCAGATGCTCCTGAAGCACCACCCGTTCAATAACCTTCCCTAGAAAGGGGAGGTCAGAGACCAGCCGGTAACTGGCCAGGACATCAACATTCAATGATGGCTTTTTGAGCAAGGGCCACACCACCGCCTCCTTGAGGCAGTCTGGCACCTCTCCCTCCCTAAGAGAGGCATTGATTATCCTGGCCAGCAACGTCCCTAACATCTCTCGACTGGCTTTAAACAACCAGGACAGGCATGGATCTAATTTACAATAAGTGACTCGAACAATCTGAAGAACATCCCCTGCATCAGAGGGTGACACGTATTGAAATTCATCCCATAAAACAGGACAAGATGGGGTTTCAACTGCCTCTGGTTCACCCACTGTTAAAAGTGCAGCATGGAAACCGTGGTGGATTTGAGCGATTTTATCAGTAAAAAAGTCAACAAATAAGTCACAGTGAACATTAGATGACTCCAGATCCAGGCGGAGGGAGGCTGGACCGACCAGCCCCTTCACCACCCAGAAAAGCTCAGCTAGACAGGACTTAGCGAATGCATTGAGGACAGCAAAGAAAGCTTTCTTTGCTGCCCGCACTGCCATGGCATAAGTACATAACCAAACTATGTCACAATCGGTCAACTTCAGTACGAGAACAGTGTCACCATCGCTCTAACCGGTGCCCTTCCCGCTTCATCAGCCACAGCTCCTCTGTATACCACGGGGACCTGCATTGTCAGCAGCTTCAGAGTGGACGCCTGTTAGCCTTACGGTCGATGGCTTCTGTCAACATCAAGTTACAAAGGGTCACAAGGTCATTGAGTGAACGGCCACCAAAACCAGAGGAAATATCCCCCAGAGTATTCTGGAACCTCTCTGGTTCCATAAGCCTCCAGGGGCGAACCAACTGAATTGACTCTGCACCCTCCCGGGGGCTGACGTGCACCAGGATACTAGCCTGGAGGAGATAATGATCGGTCCATAACAAGGGCACTGCTGACACTTCCCCCACTAACAGATCCCCTGCCTCAAGGCTGGTGTAAAATATCATGTCCAGGGTATGTTCTCCAACATGTGTCCCCCCCCCCCCCAGGCCACCCGACCAGCTCCCCGAGGGAGACTCCCCTCTTACCTCCCAATCCTCCCCTCTCACAGGAGGATATCCCCCACTCCCAAAGGGGTCATAGCCCTCCCTCACACTGAGCCCCCCCAACCCAATCCCATTGTTCCCCCTCCTTACTAGGAGAACAACACATTTCCTCAATACCCCCGCCTTCCCCTCCCTATCCCCACACCCTAATAAATAAACAAGCAAATCCTAGCCCCCCCAAAATGTCCCCAAAATGAACCTAGACCCCTGCAAACTAGTAACATCAAGCAGTAAGCATCCCCCTGTCCTCAGTGCCACTCTTGTAATGGGGAATATGGAGAAGAGGGCTGGAGAAAGTTATGGAGGAGTTGGAGGAGCATGAGCATTATGTGAAGGAGCTGAAGGCAGAGAATAGGTGAATGAGCAGGAAGGGAAAGCTTTGATTGATGGATGCAAAGGAAAGAGTATGGCAGGATTATTATTATTTATATAGTCATTTCAGCATTCAAAGTGCTTTACAACTCTTGTCTAGTTCATTCTCATAAGAGTCCTGTGAAGTAGTTCATTATTTATTCCCATTTTCCAGATGTGGAACAGAGCCTGGGAAAAAGTGACATGCTCAAAGTCACCCAGTGTGTTCATGGATAAACCAGTATTTGAATCCTGACCTGGAGGCCCAGATCCAACACATTATCCACTATGTACTGGGGTAGCACAGGGGAATGTGCTTAGGGGAATGGGGCAGGGCCGAAACATATGAGCCAAAGTTACTCTACTACAAAAATGATTTGTTGAAGGACATTGTCATTAATTATAAAAAGCTATTCAATCTCAGAATTTCACACGCTGTTTGTGTGAAATTTTGTTTCTGAAAAAAAGGGAAAATGCATCTGATACATTCTTCCTTGTGAATGACTTGCTCATTTATTGCTAACACTGGCTTGTGGGACCCTTGAAGATCAGTACATATCATGCACACATACACCACAAGCATTTTAGGTTTTTTAGCTGTAATTTGTGAACATTTCAAGTGGATTCTCATTTCAGCCCTACTCCCGAGTAGTCCACTTCTGAAGTGGGCTGTGGATTGCTGCCTTAGTTGTTATGTTCATTAACATCTTGCTGTCTACTGTCATTTCAGACCAAAAATAAAATGAGTTTCAGAATAATCTGTCCTTTTGTTCAGTAAGAAAATACTCTGTGATGCATATTTTATTTCATTTTTTCCAGTTATAATTCACTGGCTAGTTAAAGCCAGATCATTTAAGCTGCCACTTGTGGGCCACTTAAAGGTTCCACTATCCAGACTTCATAAAATATTGCTTGCATCTCCACCTGACTCCCAGAAATTGCTTCTCAAATTGAATCTCAAGAGTGTCTGAAAATGCCAGGGATATGTTTTCAGTGGTACTTGCAATTTAGGTGTATCGCAGCTATTGATATTCCAAGGAGTTTTTCAGGAAAGACC
The DNA here is from genome assembly GCA_003113815.1 of Sphenodon punctatus. Taxonomy (NCBI): domain Eukaryota; kingdom Metazoa; phylum Chordata; class Lepidosauria; order Sphenodontia; family Sphenodontidae; genus Sphenodon; species Sphenodon punctatus. The sequence continues at coordinate 2,857,704 of QEPC01010816.1, read as the reverse complement.
TTGTTCTAACATTGAACATATTCTCCTAAAGTTTTATCATGGGGAAAAGCCTGACAAATTAAAATGGAACCTTTAGATTTTTTTTTTTTTTTAATGGCGAGCCCCAACCTAACACTGAGTGACTCTCTAACATACTTTTTCATCCCTACATTTAAGGAAATGGAATTAAAACCATATCAGATTTCTTGATATGAGAATTGACTTAAACTTCCACTAGTGATTTACAATGAAGGTTCAAAAAAGGATGTCAATTAGCAATGAAAATCACTGAATTATTGTGCCATTATGACACTGGAATTATGCTGAGTGTAAACTTTTTCCCTTGTGGAAGACACAAACAATCACATGCCATTTTATTTGAGAGGTGGTAGGGGTAGGGGAGAAGAGAAGCCATTCACTTTTTCAACTGGAAGCGTATTAGGATTTCAGCTGGAATTTTACTGGGAAAATATGGTGTAAAACATATTGGGGGGGTAGGAAAGTTATTGGAGGTGGAGGTTTTGGGGTAGAGTTCTGGGAAGGGAGGGGGTTATGTGTTTTAAGGATTTTTATTAATTATAAGCCACCCTGAGCCAATTTGGAACGGATGGCATATATGTTTCAATAAATAAATAAAATAAAAGGTTCTTCATTTTTAATTAAGTTTTTAATGGCAAATGCTGGGCTGTCAGTGACTCCTCTAAAATTGTTTTAATTGCAGTTCCATGGAAATCTGTGGAGTTCAGGTTGAGTTCATCACCCATGCAAGCCCATCCTGATTTCATTAAAGATCTGAGTTTTCTTTCTTTCTTTCTTTCTTTCTCAGTATCTGCTTTGTGACCAATTTTTTCTTTTAAATGCATCTCTTCTGTTCATTATAAGTGACATCTATTTCTCCAATTGAAAGTAATCAGGCTCCAGAGGAAGAAGTACATGACAACTGGGAGATAAAATCTGGCCCCAAATTTGAGGCTGAGATTGAATCGGAGGCCCACTTTCCTACTTCTCTTGCTGACTGCTTCTGCAATCTGTGGGTAGAAATAGTGGCATGGCCATTTTGCACTAGCATAATTCACTTAGGTCCTTTTGAAATGGATGCCCCCACCTCCTCGCCCACATATGCGTGGGTGGGTGGTGGTGGCCATCGGTGGGAATGCTGAGGCCAGTGGGTGGGGGTACGTGCATGCTCCACTTACCGCCACACTCTGCCCACACACTGATCAATGGGCGCCAATGGTAGATGCTCCATGCATGAAGGTGGGTGGAGGTGGGTGTGCATCCATGGGAACACTAGCCTCCTTTTGGGAGAATAACCAGATAAACCTTTTGCACTTGGTTAAGTATCTGAGCTTCAGTTGGCCAACAGGTCAATATGTTTCCCTAGTCTCACTGAACCGGGGACAATCAAACACATTGTGTATGATATCTTCAGATACACCCGCTCCACATGCACAAACTCTCAATTCCCTGGGGTATGGTTTCTCCGAACTTCCAAAATTGCCAAAGGCATCTGCTCTATTTGGAGCTTACACAGAGCCATTACTAATTTTTGATTGAGGCCCTTTTTGCATGGACAGAGGTCGGTGGGGGGGATGGGTGTTTAGCCGTGGTGGGTGGAGGTGGGCATGTGTCCATTTACACGGAAACCCCCCCACCTCCACCTCCACCCAACTCTACCCACGGGGCCTCCTCTGGATTTCCAGAGGACTCCATGGGTGGAGGTGGGTGGAGATGGGTGTACGATGGGTGGAGGTGGGTGTTGCGCATGCACCCCCACCCATACCTCTCGGTGTTCACACAGGCAAACACCAAACGGACACCCCCCACTCACCGCCGGCCTTATACACAGATCCCCCCCCCCCGCACACCCACCCGAATACTGAGCAGGGGAGGGAGGTGTCATCCATGTAAAACGACCTTAATTCAATGGATAGATATTTTTCAGTTCCCAATTCTGTTTTCCATAAAATAAATAACAGCGCCACACACCTATACCAGGATGCAACAAAATCATCCTGCCAGAAAATATCTGAGAGTCTTTGTGGCACAAGAGCCCTCTCTGCTGGAATAAAAAGTCTACATTTATCACTAACAAAATAGCCAAGGCCAATCAACTTAAAAGTATGGGTCATGAACTTTAACCAGGTGATTGATTAGAACTGGGATAAGTCAAATTCAAATTCAAATTTATTTGACATGGCCATTGTCCATTGTCCATTGTCAGATTACACACAAAATACAATTATAAAAAACCCCGCAAAATAAACAACAAATCTACGATGCAAACAGAGACTTACATAAAGATAATAATATAATATATTGCTCTAAAAATATAAAAATAAGAATAAAGATAAACAGGAATAAAACAAAAACTAGGCAACATTGGGACATTAAGCACAAAGAGAGTTAGCCAAAGGCCCAAACGAAAGGAACTTTTTCCTCGTCTCCATTGCCGCAGCCAAAAACTTCATAACATCAGATGTAACCTTTGGATGTGTATCACAAAGGGCCACATGAGTGAGAAACTGATAGGTCCCACCCAGGAATTTATGTATGAGACTGCAGAAATCTTGAACGTAGAGAATCATACAGCCTGCACTCAAAGAGTACATGGTAGGTAGACTCTACAGACAAAGAGTCATAGGGGCACACACGATCTCCAAACGGGATCCCTAAAAAGTACCCCTCAAGAACTTTTGTGGGTAGCGCATTGACCCTTGCACAGAAAAAGAGATACTTCTCTCTAAAAGCAGCATTAGAAGATATATAGTGAGCCATAAAGCCCAACTGCGGGGCCAGTAAGCGAAACCCCACCATGTATTGAGATCCCTCCACTAGAGCAAGGATAATTGTTATCCTCTATATAACACATTTTAGGATATCTTACAGAAGAAAATGTTAGCATTTTATAACAATACCCCAAAAGCCTTGTCGTTATTTTAGTTATCAAATTGTCCATTCCTGTTTCAAGCCGCAAAAAAGTTGCTGACAAAGAAGGGGGAAGCCTAAGTAAGCCCTGCAAAAACTTATTTTGGGGGATATTAATGTCATTGCCAGCTGCAAAACCCCAAACTTCAGCACCATACAAAATTTGGGAAACCATTTTTGCCTGGAACACTTCTAAAGGGACCAGTACTGACTTTCCTACATAGGTTTCCCAGAACCTTTTAATAGCGGTGGCAGATTGCATGACTCCGATCTTAACTGTCTGAATATGATTCTTCCAAGTTACTGATGATGATAGCAATAACCCCAGGTACCTAAAATCTTTCACAACTTCTAGGCTGTAACTACCCATATGCCAGGGGTACCTCTTTGGTCGGTTGCCCCCAAAAGTAATTTTAGTCTTAGTTTATGTGAAGTTTGTTCTTACCACATAGTTGTGAGAACATTGTAAGAGTTCTTTGCATACCTATAAGGGTCCTCAAAATAATTATGGCATCGTCTGCATACATTAACATCACTACAGGGCTTTCTAGCAGTTTGGGTGTGTGGAAGTCCAGATCGCACATGTCATTGATTATATCACTGATATACAGGTTGAACATGAGAGGTGCAAAAACTCAACCCTGGCGGACTCCCTTACAAGTAGTACATGTTTCTGTCAGTTTACCCCGTAAAGCATACTGGACCTGGGCCCACTAGGGATGTGCGAATGTGGTTCAGAAGTGCGGAGTTCAGACTGAACTCGGTCCGTTCGGATGACCGAACCCGAACCGACCAAACCGAACCCAATACCGAACTCTGAAACGACTGAAATGTTCAGTTGGTTCGGATCGAGTTTGGATCGAGTTCGGGAGGCAAAATCATGTCACTGGAAGGCAAAATGTGACAGGGAGGAAGAGTCAGCTGAGGAGCAGATTTCCAGCACCAGGGGTGGAGAGGCTTGGAGTAGCAGCCAGCCTGCCCAATCACCATCCCTTTTCTCCTCAGACCACTGGCTTCGCAGACTGTGATTGGCCACGAGCTAGGCTACATGGAGTCAATGGGGCTGAGGCAGGCGCAGCAAGTAACAAAACTCATTGCCCTCCCCCCTCCCAACACCTTCTGAGCTAGTCACTGTTCCTGAACAGCAGGCGTTTCAGAAGGCTCGCTCTCCCAGCAGTTTGTACCTCCCAGCTCCCCAATCCATTACCATCCTCCTCCTCTTTGATGCATCCAACCCATTTACCTCCATACTATCATTTATTTAGATTATATTAGATAGATTTAGGCGTTATTTTTATTTTTTATCCCTCCCTGTGTTCTTCCTCCCCCCCTCCATTGAATCCTTTCCCTCTCCCTCTATATATTCTCCCTGATTCCCTTCCCCTGTTTTTGGATTTATTTAGAGTAGGATTATTAGCTTGATTTAGGTTTCATTTCAGTTTTGTACCCCTCCCTGTGTTCTTTGTGTTTTTTCCCCATCCCTGTGTAATATTGTATAGGTAGATAGACAGACAGATATAGTTACTATAAATAGATATGTAGTTGTAGTAGGAGTTAGCTTAGTTATAGAGATAGATATAGATAGTGTTAGTGTGTAGTAATTCAGTTTTGATATTTTGGAGTGTGTTTGTAGGACTAGGCCTTTAGATATAATATTTACTTACATAGATTTTAGAATAGTTAATACTATAGTTAGAGTTAGTGTAGATAATATTAGAAAAATGTGAATATATATATACAAATATATATATTTGTGTGCATTTTAGTTGGAAGACATGGAGAAGGGAAGTAGGAGAGGCTGGTCTGCTGCCCGTAAGGCAATGGGGCATGTGGCAGAGGTGGTGGTAGGGGCCATGCCAGAGGAGTGGCAAGATGCAGCAGCAGCAGCCAGAGCCCATCACCATGTCCCAAGCTTCTCAGGCATGATTTTGGGAGACAGGGTTCAGAGGCTCCCAGCAGTGGCACTAGTTTGGGGGTGGTTCGGTGGTGCCTCCTGCCAGCATCCTCCAGTGCCACGCAGGGCACTGGAAGGCCTACAGAACATGAAGCTGCGACTATCTCTGCTGCTGGAGCAGGTACTTTGATTGTTCCTCCAGGGCCACCAATGTCCCCTATTGTTGAGGTGATTCCCAGCAGTCCAGGGCTGGTGGATCCCACCCTGGCTGCTAGAGGCAGGGCCCAATCCATGGGTAATGGCAGGAGGGAGAGGAGTAGCAGCAGCAGCAGCAGTAGCAGCTCTAGAGGGCACAGGGAGGAGAGTGGCACTAGCATGGTGAGCAGTGAAGCCTCAGGGTCCCAGTACTCCCCTTCACGGGTAGGGATGTGCAAACTAGGGATGGGCGAATGCAGTTCAGAAGTTTGGAGTTCGGCCCGAACTTGGCCCGTTCAGATGACCAAACCTGAACCTGAATCCGAACACGAACTGACCGAACCGAACTAGATTCCGAACGTCAAAATGAACAAACAGTTTGGTCCGTTCGGATCGCGTTCGGGTGAGTTCGGGTGGCAAAAATGTGTCACTGTAAGGCAAAACGTGACAAGGAGGGGGAGTCAGCTGAGGATCAGACTTCCAGGCATTTTAAAGGACATGTAGAGGACATGGGCTTCAAGAGGCTGATTGGGTTCCTGGCCCCCTCCCGCACCACCCTGAGTCAGAATGTGGTGCCACACCTGTACAGTGCTTTGAAGGAGCGGCTGAGGGAGCAGCAGGCAGGGGTTGGGGGTGCCACCATACACTTCACAGCAGACCTGTTGTCCAGAAGAAATGTGCAGCACGCCTACCTGGTGGTGACAGCGCACTGGTGGCAGGACCCAGAGGAAGCTTTGGGGAGTGGCAGGAGGGGTCCCGAAGCAGGGTATAGGTGGGCCCTGATTCAGGCAAAAGTAATGGAAAACCCCCACACTACTAGGAACATCAAGGCAGACCTGACCACCATGGTGAGGGAGTGGGTCACGACAGGTGCACCCTTCATCAAGGGGTATGTGGTGATGGACAACGCAGCCAATATACTCAAGGCAGTCCATGACAGGGGCTTCACCAGCATCCCTTGTGCCACACACACCCTTCACCTAGTGGTCAGGGATGCTCTGGGCTTGGGGGATAAGGGGATTGGGGCAGGCACCCTTAGCTCCCTGACTGAGTGGGGGAGGAAGCTGGCAGGGTTCTTTAACTGGAGCATGAAGGGCAGCGAACTTCTCCGGGAGAAGTAGGAAGAACAAGGCTCCCCAGTGCACCAGATCATTCAGGATGTCTCCACACAGTGGAATTCCACCTTCCTGATGCTCGAGCGGCTTCTTGAGCAGAAAGCCACCCTGCATCAGATTCAACTGGTGACGGACAGTGGGGCACCTCCAGGGTACGATAGAGCAGAATGAGAGATCCTGGCTCCCACAGTCTTCGTACTCAGACTGTTCCTGGCCGTGACAGAGACCGTGAGCAGCTACATCGCCACCCTCAGCCAGGTGACCCCTCTGGTCCAGAGTCTCCACAGGAGGCTGGACGAGATTCTCAGGGGGTGGGATTGTGGCCCTCAGGGCAGGAAGCTGGCCGATGAGGTGCTTGAACTGGCACGGAAGCTGGAGGCAGGGCTGGGGGCGCGTTTTGACATGCTCCTGCAGCAGGAGGAATATGTCCTGGCAACAATGCTGGACCCCAGGGTCAAGGGCAGCTTGGCACACCAGACAGCACTCTATGGCCACTGGAAGGGTGACCTGGTGGACAGGGTTCAGCAGGCAGAGCAGGCTATGCAGCAGGATGCCCCTGGGGATGGTGGGAGTGGGAGCAGCCACTCCTTTCCGCCAGCTGGGTCTATCCCTGCCCCCAGCCCTAGCGGTCACAGCACCAGCAACAGCAGCAGTACCCCTATTGGCAGCAGCAGCAAAAGCAGCTCGGCCTATATGCAGGCCACTCTGGGGAGCATGGGGTCCTTCACAATAGGGCAAGCAGCGTGGCTGAGGGCAGTGGTGGAAGTGGTGCCCCAGCAAAGCTACCAAAGGGCGTATGATGGTGCCTCAGCAGCTGTGGAGACCTACCTGGAGGAGGAGCCATGCATCAATCCCAGCAGCGATCCCTTGGCCTACTGGGGCAGCAAGGCCAACATGTGGCTGGCCCTGTCGAAAGTGGCCAAGGGTATCCTGTCCTGCCCACCAACATGTGTCCCCAACGAGCAGGTGTTCTCTATGGTGGGGGACATTTGCTCCCCACACCTCCTGAGACTGGGGGCCAAGTTGGTGGAGCAGCTGTTGTTCACCCAGGTGAACCTTCCGTTTCTGGGATTCCCTGAGCTGCCCCTGGACAAGGATTGATGGTGCAGTGGCACACGCCATCCCATGCCAGGGGTAGTCTTGGGATGGGGATCCTCCTCCTCAATCTGGGCTAGGGCTACTGATGCTGTGCTGCTGAGGTGCTGTCCCTCCCTCCCAATGCCCAGCACCTGCCCTGCCCCCCCGCACTCTCTCTCATACTAGATGGCCTCGGTCAGCTTATCTGACTGACCGCATGATGCAGGGTTGCAGCATTTTGGGAAACAAACTGTAAGCATGCCAGCCGACCTCTGGCTAGATGATCTCAGCCCGCCAATCTTACTGAGTCTCTGTCTCTCTCTCGCGCGCACGCTGCACAATCTTCACCAGCCTATCTGAGTGCCCTGCCAAGGTCCCAGTCTGCCTTCCCTACTGCATCTCATACCACGCTGCCTGTCTTCCCACCCAGGTTGCCTAGCTCAAAGCCTGCCTCAGCCCTCCAGCCTGCCTCTCATGTCACATTGCCTGTCTGCCCACCCAGGTTGCTGCCAAGCTCAAAGTCTGCCTCAGTACATCTGCCTGCCTCTCATACCAAGGTGCCTGTCTGCCCACCCTGTCAACTCTGGGTGATGTGACCCACTTGCCTTGTAATCCCGCTGCTGCTGTCTGCTGGTTCATGGAGAAAGAGAGAGAAAGTCTCCCCACTGCTAGAAGGAGAGAAAGACATTATCCCACCCATGCTGTTACCTGCACTATATGGCCAGAGAGAGAGAGAGAGAGAGAGAGAGAGAGAGAGAGAGAGAGAG
>QEPC01010816.1:2794070-2841078 GCA_003113815.1 Sphenodon punctatus | reverse complement strand
TGAGAGGGTTTCAGGGCATGCAGTGTCATCAGTATGCTGATGACACTCAGCTCTACCTCTCTTTTTCCATCGACCCAGGCCATGCAGTCTCTTTATTTTCCCAGTGCCTGTCGGCTGTGGGGGCTTGGATGAGGTTGAGCCATCTGCAGCTGAATCCTGACAAGATGGAGGTGATGTTGGTGGATGAGGGCTTGGGGGGTCTGGGAGTGGTTGAATCTCCTTTTGTGAGGGGGTTCACCCTCCCATGGTCTCGCAGGTACAGCATCTGGGTGTGCTCCTCGATTCATGACTCAGCCTGGAATCTCAGGTTGTGGCCATGGTGGGGAATGCGTTTTGGCAGTTACATCTTGTCCGACGGCTTCGGCCGTATCTCTGACTCTGACCTCGCCACTGTCATCCATGCCTTCATCACCTCGAGGCTGGATTACTGCAACACGCTCTACGTGGGGCTGCCCTAGAAGCTGGTCCGGAGGCTGCAGCTGGTGCAGAATGCCGTGGCCCGTCTCCTTATGGGGGCGGGCCGCAAGAAGCACATGACACCTCTGCTCCGGGCTCTGCACTGGCTGTCTATAAAGCACCAGGCTAGGTTCAAGGTGCTGGTTTTGACCTTCAAAGCCCTTCACGGCCTGGGCCCTGCCTATCTGCGAGATTGCCTCACACCCCATGTGCCCGTGCAACCCCTGAGATCATTCGTAGGAGCCATTTTGGAGGTTCCCCAGGCCAGATGGGTGGCCACTGATGTGAGATCTTTTTGGTGAGGAGTAGAGGTAGGGTGGTGGTGGGGGGGTAGGGTTTGGGAGGGAGGGTGAGTTTTATGATTTGTTTTAAAATTTGTTTTTTATTGTTCAATTGTTTTTGGTGTTGTTTGCCGCCTCGAGCTGCCTCTGGGCAGGAGGGATGGGATACAAGTTTTAAATAAATAAATAAAAGAAAAGAAAATTCCACACCAGGGAGGAATTTTACCTTTAAACCTTGTGTACACCAGGTAGTATCCAGGCTCTACTGAGGTCAATGGCAGTACTCAGTGGGGCTGAGTCTTCACTTGTTAGGTTTTCCCTATTGTGGTCATTGGTGGCCAGTGACTGCTGTATGTTCTTTGTTGCAAACCACTGTTGGAGGCAGGCAAAGTTTCTATTTTCCCAGTATAGCCTATCCCCACAAAGGTAAGTCATGCCACTGTAAACCATGACATCTAACAGCCTATGTTGCCTATACCCAAGGATTGCACCATTGCAGCAATAGTAACAAGTGTCGATGGTAGACAAGGCTTTAGTCTTCCACCTTTTGTAGTGACACATCTTAGGGCACACACAGCAAATGGAGCTTAATTGTGAATAAATTAGGCCTGGGTAAGACTACCCTCCAATAAATGACCTGGAGGAAAGCTCTGCTTCCCCTTTCAAACCATCTCTTTGTTCCCTGTTTAGCTGCATTTCAGTGGCCCAACCTCTCGTGTCAAGTGGCAGAGAACAGGAAACATCAAGGAGCAGAGGAAAATGGCAAGGATTTCATACAAGACTCAGAATGGGGGGTTGATGACACACTTTTTAAAAAGGAGCCAGCATGCTCTGTGAGTGGAGATGGGTGGAGATGATGTCTGACACCCACCCGTCCATGTAAAAACCTCTGTGACAGCCAGGTAAGGTGCCTGTGCACCCCGGAGGGAGCGGGGAGGGATCCCCCCACAAGGGAGGACAGGGGGCCTGTGGGGCAGATGCGAATCCCTCTGCAATACCCCCACAGGAATGGGTCCACCAAGACCACAGAGAAATGGCCAGACAGGCCACACAGGGACCCCTATGCAGACACGCCCACTCGGGGAGACTCCGGACGCCCCCCCCGGGAGCCCTTAAAAGGGACCTGAAACAGGACATGTGTGCGCTGGCTCCCAAGATGTCTGGAAGGAAAGCCTCCAACAAGATGAAGGGAGCCAGCACCGCGACTCATGTGGGATGGGCCAGGGTAAGCAGAGGGACACTGAGATGCCCAGGGGAGGGGGGCTGGTCCCACAGGCTATGGGGGCTATGGGAAGGACCACTAAACACAGCACACCCATCCCGTCACAGGGCTGAGGACAGACCGCGGCGGCTGCACCGACCACAGTCCCCCACCCCAGTGCAACCATGGGGAATCAGGATGGGAGTGTGAGCAACAGTGAGGTATGTGCAAGGGGACCCCAAGAACCCAGGGAGCAGGGGCCCGCATGCCAACAGCGGAAAACAACCCGAGGGAGCACAGGGCGGGCAGCCGACAGCTAATGGTTGCAAACCCCACTCCCAGGACAGCACCCAGACACAGGAGCAACACACCACTGGGGAGACAGCTGAGGAGGGCCTCTGTGACAGCCAGGTAAGGTGCCTGTGCACCCCGGAGGGAGCGGGGAGGGATCCCCCCACAAGGGAGGACAGGGGGGCTGTGGGGCAGATGCGAATCCCTCTGAAATACCCCCAACAGATGACCAGCTCTGCTGTCACCACAGCTACCAGGCAGGCCCCAAGCCACAAAGGTGGTAGGCCCCCCACAAGCGCTACCCAAAAGGGGGATCCCTGGTCAAGGCAGGAGACTAGGGCCTTCATACGTATGTGGGGGACTGAAAAGGTTCAGCATGACCTGGTGTGAAGCCAGCTACAAGACCAAACAGGTCTATGAAGCCATTGCCCAGGAGATGCAGCGACAGGGGTACAACAGGGATGTCAACCCGTGCATGCATCAGACAAAGGACTTGAGGTCCGGATATAAACATATCAAGGACAACAATCTCAAGTCCGGCTGTGCTATGCGGACAATGGAATTCCAGGAGGAGCTGAACTGGTTCCTCTGCATGGACGGGGATATAGTCACCTCCCACCAACATGGCACTGCTTTCGCCAGGGGCAGGCGGCGGATGGACACAACCCCCCCTGTCCAACCCCCCAGAGCACGGGGAGACCACTGCCCCTGGAGAGGCAATCCAGGATGCAGGAGGGGATGGACCCATCACACAGGCAGAGGAGTGCCCTGGGAACCCGCTCATGCAAACATCACCCTCTGCATGCACCCATGAAACCCACAAGGCGCCGGGTGGCCGGGGAAGGGGGGCACACGCGGAGTGTACAGAGGCCCGGGACACCTCCCAGGATGTGGAGGAAGATGATCCCGGTAGGAACGCAACCAAGGCCTGGGTGGGGGACTGGGCCGGAGGGGAGGAAGGGGGATGGGCCCTGGCCACAGTGACCGGAGCCGAAGCCGGGCACCAGGGATTGACTGATGGATCCACATTCCCATTGCAGCTCAAGGCAACCTGGAGGTTCACGAGGAGGAGGTGGTCAAGGAGGAACTGGAGGCACCCCCAAGAGCTGGGCACCAGGACAATGATGGTAGGCCACAACGCACAAGGGATGGGTTACAGGCTGGGGTGATGGGCCTGTTAGCCTACCACCCTGGCCGGTACCAGGGTGATGGGCTAACAGGCTGGTCACAGGGGCAACACCTACAACCAACCGTTCCCCATGCACGAAGGGATGGGTCAGTGACCATCACTGGTGGGTTACCGAGCCACACAGCTAAACAGTCATTGAGGGGTATGCAGGGTGTGTGTGTGTCACTAGGGGGATGGGACGAAGCGACAGGCCCCTAGGAGGGGTTGTAACAGCACGGTCTCAGGTGAATGCACCCCCTGAAGGGGCTAGCTCCCTTGCTGGACAGAGAGGACACGGTCCCCAGCACCCTGCCCAACCAGTAACAGACGCCATAGGGATGGACATGGAGGGGGGCGGGCACCCCCCCGGGGTGACAGGGATGCACAGCTAAGGGCATCGAGTACAGACTCAGAAGGCCTCACATCCCAACCTGTTACCATACCTCCCACAGATGAACACCGAGGTCCAGCAAGGGGAGCTGCTGCCAGCAGCGCCGAGAGGAATCAGGAGATGAGGGCCCAGCACAGGCGGAGGAGAGAGGACCTTGGCAGGGAACTGCTGGAGGAAACCAAAAGGTTAGTCAAGGTGCACGCTGAGGAGCTCGCCCTCACGAGGCAGATCCAAACAGGGGAGTGGGAGAGGGACCAGGACATACTGGCAGCCGCACTAACTCAGTCCCGCACCGAGCACCTGTGGGACAGGCGCCAAACTGACAACCTCCACCGTGAGATGTGGCTTGACAGAGCCAAGAGGGCAAGGGGACATGTCAAACTGGAGGGGACCCCCGCATGGGCCCTTGACCTCATTGGGAAGGCAGTGGGGCTCCTACGGAGAGAACCCCAGCGGGACACGCCCCCTCCAGGCCCGGATGGAGGGATGGCAGCTGAGTACCACCAGGGCGCCCCCCCACAGGTGTAGATGCCCCGCCTGTACTTCGGCCAACCCTGGTTTCCCCAGCAGCACCCCTTCACCGGTCTCATTGACCGGATCCCTCTCCCCCACATAGCCCCACAACAACAGCCCGTGGGGCTGCCCTTCCACCCCGCAGCCCTCCTGGTTCCTCCTCAGCTGCCTCTGAGGCCCCCCCTCTGGGAACCACGGTCTCCCCTACCCAACCCAGAACCTCCAGGCGACCAACCGCCCCATACGTCCCCGGCCTGCAGGCAGCCAGATGGGCAACAGCATGGCTCCCATGGCCGTCAGGAAAGGGAGGGGGGGAGGCATAGCTAACAGCAGAGGGATGGACAGAGAGGATGCTGTGTGGGGAGCAATGGGAACTCCGAGGGCCACGGAAATGGCCATGGTGCTGGGGTAACAGTGCAAGGCAGGGTGAAACACAGACCTTCTGTTCCATCACTGCAGGGTCCAGCACCCCAGCCTGGCATGAAGCAGCCTGTGGACAATGGAGAGCCCGGGTTGTCTGGCCACCGCTCCAGAAGGACAGCAGCTGCAAGGGCCTGCAGGGAAGTGATCCCCGGTGGTGCACCAAAGTGGGCACAGGGAAGTGGGCACAGGCGGTGGTGCACCAAAGTGGGCACAGGGAAGTGGGCACAGGCAAACTGTGACACCCCCTCCCCCCACCTTGTACATAACCCCAAATAAACGATGTTGTACATTAGTACTCTGTTGTTCGGTGTGTCAATGGGGATGCCATGGTGCCCAGGGGTCGCTCTACATGCAGACGGAGGCACGACATGCACAAGTTCGATGCTGGAACCATACGTCCCCGGCCTGCAGGCAGCCAGATGGGCAACAGCATGGCTCCCATGGCAGGGTAGAAGTCTGCACAGGTACCTCTGTGGAGTACCAGCCATGCCACTGGACAGCTAGTGAAGGGCCGAGACCTGGTGCAGTTCACCTGCCATGGCTAGAAGGCAGTGGGTGACCCAGTGGCGCGGGGCACAGGCCTTACAGGAGTGGGGAAACCCTACAACCCAAACACCAGGACTGAAGCGGATCTGGGAACAGACATAGCAGACTTTATTGTTACCTGTTACACAGTTCTGTGAAGGGTGGGGCCTATCAACATCACTACTCAGTTGCCTGCCATCTGGGCAACAATGCGCTGACACAGAGCGTCCCGGTTCTCCTCTGATATGTGCCGGAATGTGCCTCCCTGGACATGTTAGTAGAGGGGCATGGGACCCTCTCTCTGAACCTGTTGGGGGTAGTCAAGGGCAGCTCCCCCAGTCTCCCAGATATTGTAAAGGATGCAGGCCGCGAATACAAGTATGGGGGTAACCTGCAGATCGAATTGGCTCCTGTTCATGAACAGGCATCAATGTCCCTTAAGCAGCCCGAATGCCCACTCAGCCATGCTCCAAGTTTCTGAGAGGCGTTTTTTGAAGAGGTGGCGGTTCGCTGTGTGTGCCACGGGATAGGCCCTCATGAGCCATGGGCTCAGCGGGTAGGTGGGGTCCCCTATCACTACTGGGGCAATGGAGACATCCTCAATGACCCAGTACAGGTTGGGGGCTATCTCCTCGTCAAACATGAGTGCATAGAACGGGGAGGCCTGCAGTATGCGCGCATCATGGCTCCTCCCTGAGTGACCGATGTAGACATCAGTGAACAAAGCCCTGTGATCCACCACAGTCTGGAGATTGATGGAGAAGGTCTGCTTCGGATTCAGGTAGTCCGTCTTGGCATGTGGGGGCCAGATTATTGGGATGTGGGTGCTGTCTATCGTCCCTATGCAATGAGGGAAGCCCACGTCCTCAAAGTCGCAAATGACAACCTCAGGATACTGGAGCTGTATGACCCGCTCGAGCTTTAGCTCCACCAGCAGGTCACACACGTCGTGGAGCACTCTGTTCATGGTCGCGGTTCCCACCCCAAACTGCTCCCTAACGCTCTGACAGGAATAGGGGGTGGCCAGTCTCCACATGGCCATGGCCAATAGGAATGGGCGAACACGGTTCGGAAGTTCTGAGTTTGACCCAAACTTGGCCTGTTTGGACGCCCGAATCCGAATCCGAACTGACTGAACCAAACTCAGTTCCGAACGTCGAAATGACTGAACAGTTCAGTCAGTTCGGATCGCGTTCGGGTGAGTTTGGGTGGCAAAAACGTGTCACCGGAAGGCAAAGCGTGACAGGGAGGGGGAGTCAGCTGAGGAGCAGACTTCCAGGCACCAGGGATGGAGAGGCTTGGAGTAGCAGCCAGCCTGCCGAATCACCATCCCTTTTCGCCTCAGACCACTGGCTTCGCAGTCTGCGATTGGCCACGGTCTAGGCTGCACAGAGCCAATGGGGCTTGCGATGAGGTGAGCACAGCAAAAAACAAAACTGATTGCCTCCCCCCTTCCCAACACCTTCTGAGCTAATCACTGTTCCTGAACAGCAGGAGTTTCAGAAGGCTCCCTCTCTCCCAGCAGTTTTTGTTCCTTCCTGTTCCTAATCCATTGCCATCCTCCTCCTATTTCACCCATCCAACCCATTTACCTCCATATTATCATTTATTTATATTATATTAGATAGATTTAGGTGTTATTTTTGGTTTTTACCCCTCCCTGTGTTCCCTGTGTTCAATCTTCCTTCCTCCCTCCCCCCTCCATTGAATCCTTTCCCTTCTCCCTCTTATCCTATCCCTGATTCCCTTCCCCTGTTTTAAGTTTTGGAATTATTTAGAGTAGGATTATTATTAGATTGATTTTCATTTCAGTTTTGTACCCCTCCCTGTGTTCTTTGTGTTTCCCCCTGTGTAATATTGTATATATAGATAGATAGTTATTAGATAGACAGTTACTAGATGGATATACATAGTAGTTAGCTTAGTTACAGAGATAGATAGAGATACAGTGTGTTTGTAGGACAAGGCCTTTGCAGTTAATTATTAGGATATTCCATTTAGTTCAATAGGTTTTAGAATAGTGAATAGCAGTTAGATTTAGTGTAGAGATAGATAGATAGATAGATAGATAGATAGATAGATAGATAGATAGATAGATAGATAGATATAAAAAAAGAAGCAGCCACTCCAGCTCCAGGACCCGCCATTGGGGTTCTGGGGCCAAGTTACAGGCAGGGAGGACTGTGGCCAATATGTATCTAGAAGCTGCCACTCTAGCCCCAGGACCCACCATCATGGTCTGGGGCCATCATTCCTCGCATGGAGGCGATGTCTTTCCACCGCATCAAGAAACAGCCACTCCAGCCCCAGGACCTGCCATCAGGGTTCTGGGGCCAAGTTACAGGAAGGGAGGGCTGTGGCCGATATCAAGAAGCTGTCACTCTAGTCCCAGGACCCACCGTCATGGGTCCGGGGCCATCATTCCTCGCACAGAGAGCCAATTTTCCAAAGCATCAAGAAACAGCTACTCCAGCCCCAGGACCTGTCGTCAGGGTTCTGGGGCCAAGTTACACACAGGGAGGACTGTGGCCAATACCTAGCAGCTGCCACCTTAGCCCCAGGACCCACCATCATGAGTCTGGGACCATCATTCCTCGCACAGAGAGCCGATTTTCCAAAACATCAAGAAACAACTACTACAGCCCCAGAACCCACCACCAGAGTTATGGGGTGAAATTACTGGCAGGGGGGACTGTGGCCAATACCTAGAAGCTGCAACTCTAGTCCCAGGACCCACCATCATTCCTCGCATGGAGACGATGCCATTACACCGCATCAAGAAACAGCCACTCCAGCCCCAGGACCTGCTGTCAGGGTTCTGGGGCAAAGTTTCTGGCAAGGAGGGCTGTGGCCGATACCTAGAGGCAGCCACTCTAGCCCCAGGACCCACCATCATGGGTCTGGGGACATCATTCCTCGCACAGAGAGCCTTTTTCCGAATGCCTGAACTGAACAGGACCGAACCGAATGGCCCAACCGAAATGCGGCGAACGAACTGAATGGACGAACCGAACCGGACTGAACCGAACAGCCGAACCTGAACCGCGATCCTTTTGCCCATCGCTAATGGCCAAGCGCATCCCTGGCAGCAGCGGATACCGTATGTTGGTCTCACGCCTCCAGAGATGTGGGCTGAGGAGCTCCCTGAGCCGGGCCAACAGGGAGCGGTTCATGCGGAAGTGCTTCGTCCATGCATCGTCCATCCAGGTGGTCAGCATGTTCTCCCACCATTCATTGGTGCAAGAGTGCATTGAATGCAACCTCCGTGTTGGGACAGTGACACGGCGCCTGTAGACATTCAACGGCCCCCGGGACAGGACCAGGTGCATGTCTTGGGACACCATTGTTCCAAAAATGGAGTCTCGGCGGACAGCTACCCTGCACTCCCAACGCACCAATGCAGCTCAGCACATGTTGGCTGCTCTCCTGCGCCGTACTCCATGGTTGTAGAAGCGGTAACCCGGCAGTAGTAGCGCGGCCCGTTGTTTGAACACCAGCACCAGGATCATGATGCAGGAGGACAGGACCGTTAACAGGATGGTCTGCTCCTCAGGGGGCTCATCAACTGGCAGTATGGTACCAACAACAACACGCACACTTGGGGGGAACCCACCACTGGTACCAGTAATGGATATCCTAGCAGCTACTCGCCTAGCCATAATGTGGCCAGAAGAACTGACCCAGGCCCACGCAGCTGTGACTGTGTCCCCTTTAATCACCCAGCCTGTTGGTGGCTGCAGCACCTAGCTATCACCCCCCTGCGATTCCTTCCTCCAGGCCCCGAGCCCTGTGCACCCTGCACACCCGTGCCGTGATTCCCACCTCCCCTGCAACCCCAAGCCTGTCTGAGGGCACCGGGGATGGCTGCATGGACCCGCTGTGTCCACCCACCTACCCCCGCTTCGACACCTACACCCTGTTCTGAACACCAGCACCACCTTTCTATCACTAAGTTAAATCACTATCACCTCTCATTCACCACACTCACACCACCCCTCGCTTTACACCCCATGCCTGGCCACAGCAACTGGCACACATATGGACCGTGGCAGCATATGCTGTGTGCCCTGCGATTGGTGCGGTACCATGGGTGTGTTCTGCGCACCTGATGAAAATCCCCCCTCGCCGGGCCGCTGGCACATCCCCCCCTCATGAACCGCCTGGCACCCATGGGGCTAGGAGCACTCCGAGGCTCCTCTGTGGCCCTGGGGCCACCCCACCCCCTGTGCCCCTGCCAGGTCCCTGTGCAATTCCTGGCTAGGGTGCATCTCCACCGGCCTTGCTTTGGTCACAGAAGTTGAAAGCCATGGGACTGTGCAGCTGTGTTCCAGCTGCTTGGAGGGGCTTGTTATCTCCCTGCTAGAGGCAGCTGTGGCCTTGCTGATCTGTCATCACTAATGCTGGAATGCACCCACCAGGTGTACGGCCGCAGCCCGGCTAGTGCTGACTGGTGTCTCACGCAGCACCCAGTCACAGCCACTCTCCATAGGATACTAGCGCAAGCAGCTGTGCAGGCCTTGGAACGGCCATGGAAGGGTGCGGAACAGGCCCCAAGGCTGTGGGTGGTGCAGGGGAGGAGTGGTCAATATGTGCCAACATGCTTTTGGGAATGCTTTGGCAGAGCCACGATGTCCAGCTGCTGCTGGGTGACCCCCTGTCGCTGGCGGATGGCTTCGATCCCCTGTCACGGTACATGTGGGTGATGGGCCATCCATTGGGGGGTCTGGATTGCCGGAGGAGTACCGGGGAGCTCGGCTTTACCCTCCTTCGACAACCTCTGTGGGACCAACCAGCCACTGTTGCAGTGCCCTGGACCACACCGGAAATCATGGCTATTCGCCTGGTAGCTGCACATCCAAAGTATGAACTGGCCCTCCAGGGCGGGGGTCCGCATGTTACTATCGACTACACTGGCATCCTACTGCATGCCCGTGGCATCTCCCATCCATGATTGGACTGCCAGGAATTTCTTGGGGAGCTGGGCCTGCTACCCACTGATGTTGGAGGACTCCTGATGACCAGGATCCCTATGACATGTGAACTTGGCACCCTCTAATCGGTGATGAGCCTATGGGCTGTGAAGGCTACTGCTGCCACAGGGAACCACCTCTTGCCCCATTTCATGGTGGATGCACATATATTTCTTGGGAGTTCTGAAGAGGCCTCTTCGCCTTGGAGGGGCTGGGTTCCAGGGGCATCCTCTGGCCTCTCCATGAGCAGGACATCCCAAATGGCCCCTCCATCACATTGCCATTGCCATGCCTGTACTGTGGGCCACCTCAACCTTTTGCCCCCTGCTCCGGCCCATGGTACTGTGTAACCCAGGGGTAGGCTGGCCTGTCAGCCAGACCCCATCACTGTTTCCCTTCATTCTAGCCCCCATCACCCTGTAGAATTACCAAACCCCTCCTTCCATCTTGGAGTGATTGCAATGGAGCACCTGTGTGCAGCTTTCAGGAAACGGACATGAACCCCTGATGGCCCTGTTGCTGGTCTCAGTTTGGCCGTTCTCCCCCTGTCACCCCATCATCAATAAAGTTTGTGCCTTTGCCTGTACCACCTTGGGTGCATTTGTGTCCTTGTGCGATGCCAGTCGCCCCTCCCCTGGCTGCTGCCCTGTCCTTGTGTGTTGGTTATTGTGATGGGGGTCACTGGCGTTCCTGCTTGGAATGACTGGGGCTGTCGGGTGGCATACAGTGGTGTGTGCTGGATTCCCCTGTGGGCTCCAGGATGTATCGTGGGTTCGCCCTGGTGGGTGGTGTGGGCCCACTGCGTCCCGTTGCGAGCCATGTCCTTCAGTTACCAGTGGCTGCCTGGTGTCCATCTTCCCTTTGTGGGCACCCTTCCTCAGGACTACCCCCTGTATCTCCCTGTGGAGGTGTGGTGTACCATCTGGCTGGATTGGCTGCGCAGTAGTGGTGTGTATGTGCAACATGTGTGCTGGTGATGTCCCATGGCAGTGCTCTCTGTTGTACCCCCAGCGCATGGGGGGGCAGGCTGTGGGCCCTAACCCCTCCCTAGTGGCCAGTGTTGCCCTGGGGGCCTTTGCACTGACGTTCTGGCCTGTCTGGTGGGGGATACCCATTGGTTGGCTGCCCCGCCTTCCACCATTCTTGGCGTCCCCTGTTGGTTCCCACCTTTTGCACTCTAGGCGATGGATGGGTGACAGGCGAGCCGGGCAGCTGACCATGAGTGCGGACAGTGTAGGGGCCTGTTGTTGTCCACCCATGTTCCCCTTTGGTGTGAGCGGGTGGGGTGCTGGATTGGGTGTCCCTGCCCACTGCATGGGTTATGCTTGCTGTGTGGTTCCGACCCCTGCTGACCTTCACCCTTTCTGTGCACCCTCTCCCCTTCTCCCTCCCCCTTTTAGCTACACTAGGGATGTGCGAATGTGGTTCGGGGGTTCGGCATTCGACCCGAACTCGGGGTGTTCGCGAATGGCTGAACAAAGCTCGGGTTCCAAACCCATTCGGGTGGGGGGTTGAGGACAGGGGGGAACCCATTTTTCCCTCCTCCCTCCAGGCTGCACAGGTGGAAGGGATGCTGGAGCTCACCTCCACCCCACCCTGCCCAACCTCATAATTTTATTTTTTTTTAAATCCCCACCCCAGGGATCACCCTACCTGGTGGTGCTGGGGCTCTGGCCCCAGGTCCAGTGGCAGCAGTGGCAGTGGTGGTGGCAGCGGGTCTGGCAGTGCCGGTGCTCTGGTCCTGGATCCAGTGACAGCGGCGGCAGTGGGTCCGGCGGCGCTCTGGAGTGCTTCAGGCCTCTACTAGGCCTTCCCGGTCATGCGACCTGGAAGGCCTAGAAGAGGCCTGAAGTGCTCCGGAGTGCCGTCGGACCTGCTGCTACTGCCACTGCCACTACCACTACCACTGCCACTGCCACTGCCGCTGCCGGACCCGAGACCGGAGCCCCAGCACAACCAGGTAGGGCGATCCCAGGGGTGGTTTTTTTTATATATAAAAAAATTATGAGACTGGGCAGGGGGGAGGTGAGCCCCATCGCCCCTTCCACCCACACAGCTGGGAGGGGGTAGGGAAAACCAGGTTTCCCCCTGTCCCCCTCCCGAATGGGTTTGGCGTCCCCAAACAGGTTCAGACCGAAAGATTTGGGGGGCCAAACCCCGAACGGGCTGAACACCAAACCCCACAGTGTTCACACATCCCTAAGCTTCACTGGTTGTGTTCCTGGCCATTCTCTGCCTGGCACAGATGGCCGGGCAGATGCAGCGTGCGGCCTTGGATCTCCATGCTGGGGCCCACCTGTACGACGATATCAGTGAGTGTGCTGTGTGTGTGCGGGTCCCTCTCCCTGGGTGTCTGTTTGGGGTTCCACTTTGTTGGGGCTCACTGTCCCATCCTGATGGCCCCTTCTCTCTATCCCTTAGTGGAGGCGATGATTGCAGAGTGGACAAGGGAGCAGAAGGAGGTTGTGCAGCTGCTGCTGCACCTCCTGGAGTGGGTGCACCACCTGGACTGTGCCCAGGTGGATCGATGGAGCCGGGTATGGGGCCGGCATCCCTATTGAGGTCGGGGCCCTGTCCCATGGACCCGGTCTCTGTGCTGCACCCCCATCTCCCTTGGACCTTTCCTGTGTTCCATGCCCTTACCCCTTGTAATAAAGTTGGTTTGGCCCCCTTCTCCGTTTGTGTGTCATGTTCCTCCGTGTGGCCTGGTCTCTTGTGTGGGCATCTCATGGTGGTTGTGGCACTTTTGAGTGGCAGGGACTGGTTTCCCCCATGCCCCCCCGGCATATGTGCAGCTGCTCTTCCGTGCCCTTTGGGTGTCCCCCTGGTTTCCCTGGCCTGGGGTATTTGTGGCCGGTCAGCCACCTGTCATGGTTCCCTTCTGTCCCTCACCGACCCAGTCTTGTTCCACCCCTTTCCCCCATGTCCCTTGGGCTGGGGGTCCATCCCCTTGGATGCTGTCCTGGTGCCCTGATCCCTCCTTGCATTTGTGATGGGCACCCCCCCCCCGTCCCCCCTGTCGGCCACACAGATCCCTTGTTGGTGTGGGGATGCCGGCAGCAGATTTGCTGCCAGTTGGTGTGGTCTGGTTCTCTCCCCCCCACCATGCCGTTCCCTGCCAGCCTGACTGTGCTGTGGGCTTGCGGTCCTTCCGGCATGCCTGCATGTGTCCGGTTCCTGGCTCCTTGTCCGGGGGCCTTGGGATTGTNGGTGTGGGGATGCCGGCAGCAGATTTGCTGCCAGTTGGTGTGGTCTGGTTCTCTCCCCCCCACCATGCCGTTCCCTGCCAGCCTGACTGTGCTGTGGGCTTGCGGTCCTTGCGGCATGCCTGTGTGTGTGCGGTTCCTGGCTCTGTGTGTGTGTGTGTGTGTGTGTGTGTGTGTGTGTGTGTGTGTTTTGGGGTCCCCTGCTGCACCTATCTCCACCCAGCTCCACCCACCGGGCCGGCAGTGTCGTCCGTGTAAAAAAGACCATATTTATTTGACTGGGCATTTGGCAGACAGGGTAAGGGATTGTGAGGGCTGAGATAGTAGGCTTTTAACTGGTTTTACTTATGTCTTTTTATTATTTATAGGGTAGGAAAATAAATTTAAATAAATAAATGTCACAATAATTAATAATTCAACATTATATAACAGCAACAGATAGAATTGCTGTGAATTAACTGCAAGTTCAGAGTTCTGAAGGGGTGTGAGGAAGAACAAAGGGACATCTATTCAGCTGAACAAGCAAGAATTAAAAATTCAGAAATCTCAGAAATGAACCAGTCTAAATCCTACTTCAAAAAGAAATGATAATGTTCTAAAAGTTAAGCAAGTTTACAGCAATAACATACACCTCTCTTGTGTTAACTATTGCATCATGCTCATGTCTCCGTTATTTTTACTTGCTCTCATTCTATGATAAATAACTGGCACTGGGTGCGCATGTTCATTTTTAGCTGTTGTGCAACATTTTTTGAAAACTGTGTGCGTGTGCATGTGTGTGTGTGCGTGTGTTTCCTTTTTTGTTGAGTCTGACAGCATTTCTGTACGGGCTCCAGCTGGAACTCCACATCTTTGTTTCATGTGTTTAATGTACTCGAAAGGCACTAATGACAGTTTATAATATTATTATCTACAGTTAAAGATATTATAACTTCAAGAAATGAAAAGAAAGTGCAGCCATATGTGGAAATGCTTGATTTTGTGCACTTTTAACCCTCAAGACAGCTTCAGCTGGGAAAAAAAATATGGGGGCAATAATGTGGGAAAGAAAAAGAAAATCAAATGCTTGGCAAGCCATTTTCCTGATTTCACTGAGGGTTGTTGTGAAAAAAGCAACAGGCTATTGGGATGGTAAATAACAACCAAAGCACTAATTTATTTTTCTTCATAAAAATTATTTTGGCATAGGATTCCAATGTGTTCCTTATTACATGGTTCGATAATTCAGGGATGCTTTGCCCCCCATAACATATGAGCTGATTTAAACCTTCACTCCAAAACAGCCTAAGGGTTATTAGGAACAGTGTGGACCGAGTATGGATTAGGTTTAAAAGTAATAAAAAAGTAGACCTGTTGGGTAGGTGAAAAATTCACTATCAGATTCCTGAGTGCAGCTTTCTTTCATGTGCAAACTGCATTAAATGAGGCATTTAATTCAACAAATCCATAGTTCTGATCCACCAGAAATAGAGACTGGGTTAGTTCAATTTGTAACAAACGATCTCCATATGATCAAAGTCCTGAGAGCCGATTCCAACATACTGCTTAAATTAGTCTAACACCGAAGTGTTTGGCTCTGGGACAATATTTGGAATGTCTTACGAGAAGAAAAATTCCTCTGCACACATGGTTCTAATAGCTGGGAATGCCAACCGTACTTTTTAATGGGCTGACAGGGAGCCTCGGTGCTAACTTTCTGACTCCAAAAAGTTCTTGTGCTGTCACCCGCAAACCAGCTTGGATAATTTTTCCTTGGCTTCCTTATTAAAGACTGAATGAAGGGATTGTGTGGCTTTCTTAATGTCACTTGGTCTGCCTGCCATAAATTCAAGCACTCATGATGAAAGCTCCACTTATATTTCGCTGGGAAATGGAATCAAGGAGAATGCACCCTGGTTCACAATAAATAACTAAAGCTGAGTTATTAAGTGTATTTCATATACCAGGGCCTTATTACATCAGCAGTTTATATTTGGCTTCTTAAAAACTATTTCTGTACAGAAACATATGAAGTGAGGTTTACACAAACAGGGGCTCCTATGCATGAAAACCAAAATCGACAGCTACCATGATGACTTAAGGCTGTATTTACAAATATGGAATATTTACATTTTTACACGCTGCTGTCTGCTCGGATTAAACAGCTGCAGAAATAACAGCAGTAAGCAGAAAGCACTGTATTTGCTTGAACGTTGCCAAGGAATACTCAACTGGGATTGTTTGTTTGCTTTGCCGAATGGGGACTTGAGCTGTTTAGATTGTAGTTTCAATTTTAGAGAGTGCTAATTATTCTCTCTTCTGAGCCCATATATTTCCTGGGCCCTGCTGTCTTCTGAAAATACCTCACATCTGTCTTGGAAGAAAGCAATCAGGCACATGATCAGGCAAGCAAGGGTGCTTGTCATGGGAAGATGGCGCTAATGGAAATTTATGCTTTTTGCTGCATTTACTTTATTTCAGGATAATGTGGGAAATTTTCAAAAGGCCTAAACTTGGCCTCAGGATTTCCCCAAGCAGTTTGATTTAGAAAGAAAGAAAGAAAAAAAAAGAAAGTGTTAATCACATCATGTGAAACTTAGCAGTCATAATTGATGTGGAGAGTCATAGATAGACTCATAGGGTGCAATCGAATGAGATGATAGCCTGCTGGAGCCCATTGCCACTCACATGTTTAGCATGCACAGCCTAATAAATGGGCAACCCCTGTCCATATTTCATGTGCTTGCAACAGTTTCCACCAGTGGTGCTAGCGATCTCCCTCCCCCATGGTCATCTCTAAGCTGAGAGGCGTGCTAGCAATCTCCCTCCCCCATGGACATCTCTAAGCTGAGAGGCGCGCTAGAGATCTTCCTCCCCCATGGCCATCTCTAAGCTGAGAGGCGTGCTAGAGATCTTCCTCCCACCACAGATCTTCCTTCCTCCCACCACAGTCTCGCTCCCCCATGGCCATCTCTAAGCTGAGAGGTGTGCTAGCGATCTCCCTCCCCCATGGCCATCTCTAAGCGAAAAGGCGTGCTAGAGATCTTCCTCCCACCACAGTCTCGCTCCCCCACAGCCACCTCGCAGATGGTTTTCACACAGGGTTCTCCTTTGTGTATCTGAGGCCACTGGGTGAGGTCATTCGGAGCTTTGGGGTGAGGTGTCATCAATATGCTGATGACACTCAGCTCTACCTCTCTTTTTCATTCAACCCAGGTCCCGCAGTCTCAGTGCTTACCCGATGTTTGGCTGCTGCTGTTGTGGACTGGATGAGGGTGAGCTGATTGAAGCTGCATCCTGACAAAACTGAAGTGATGATGGCTAGCTGGTCCTGTGACTTGGATGGGATTGGGACATCTCTTATTGATGAGGTCCGGCCCCCTCTGGTCACTCAGGTTCGCAGCCTCAGAGTGCATTTGGATTTCTCGCTGTGCCTGGATCTTCAGGTGGTGGCAGTGGCCAGGAGTACTTTTCATCAGCTCCATCTGGTGAGGAGGCTGTGGCCTTTCCTCTCTCATTCAGTTCTGGCCACTGTCAGCCATGTTTTCATCACCTCGAGGCTAGACTACTGCAATGTGCTCTGCATGGGGCTGCCCTTGATGACTATTCGGAAGCTGCAGCTGGTGTAGAATGAGGCGGCGCAGCTCATTTTGGGGATGAATCACCAGGAACACATTACACCAGTCCTCTGAAATCTGCACTGACTGCCTATAGCTTTCCGGGCACAATTTAAGGTGCTGGTTTTGACCTTTAAAGCCCTAAACAGCCTGGGCCCCACTTATCTGAAAGACCACCTGTACTACCATGCCTTGCTACTCCTGTGGTCATCCAGGAGCGCCCTCCTGTGGATTCCATGTGCCATCCTTGTCCGTAAGATGGGAACATGCAGAGGGCATTGTCTGTTGCTGCCCCAATGCTGTGGAATTCCCTCCCCCTGGAAGTTCATCTGTGTCTGTGCCTGAGCATCTTTTGAAGGCGATGTAAGACCTTTCTTTTTATTAAAGCATTTGGTGGGCAGGGATAGCAAGTGGGTGGGAGGATGCTGGGGTTAGATTGGGTAGGGTTTGTTACTGTATTTTATTTTAAGGTCTTTTAATTGTATTTGTATGTGTGTTGTAAGTCTCCCTGAGCCTTCAGGGAAGGATGGGGTATAAATATAAATATAAATAAATAAATAAATAAATAAATAAATTGTAGTCACTCTCCACCTACCAATCTGTCCACCAATGCTGAATTATTTTGACTGAGAAAGAGACCAAGGTTTTCATCGCTCTCTGGAGGAACAGAAAATCCGTAAAGGATCTAAAAACACAAGTTTACATTAAGTTTACATTAAGTTTTCCACTTGGGGTATAATTGACCCCTCAATGCACTTATAATGAAATTCTTTTGTACATACATAAAATGTCATATTATGAAAGCAGATTTTTTTTTTCTACATTGTATTTGGGGAAAATATGACCCCATAAGCCTGGGCATATGGTGCTTTCATTGTCCCATTCATTCCAATAGGGGTCAGTCATACCCTATTCATATTCTAATATTTATCTAGAGGTTTTTTGTTCTTTTAAAAAAATACAACTGGGGGGCATGAACCAGTGCGGCACAACTGATTCCATTATCCTTGAAGAATCCTTCATATTCCTTGATGGAATATGAAGTGGTACAGGTTTGCTAAAAAAAAGTTTTATGATTTTTTGGGTACAATTTACAAGTACCATGCAACACCATAGTTTGAGGAGGTTAAACAGTTTGCTATTTATACTTAGATATTTAAATTCTTTAATATAATAAATTTTAATAAAATTAAAATTTTATTACAACTTAATTTTGTACAACTTAATCAAGTTGTACAAAGTTTAATAAAGTTATTTAATTGTTCATAATCCATGCTTTCTGTGCTTCTTCTAGGAAAGGAAGAGGGAAGCTTATGGGAGGGAGGCAGTGGAGAATGGCTGTACGGCATAGCGATAACCTGCTTTGGGGGCCGTGGGTTGGAAGGGAAGCAAAGGGAAAGAGGTAGCTGGTGGGGGTGCTGGTAAGGGAAGGGGAGAGTCTTGGAGAATGATGGTATGGCATAGCAATAAGCTTCTTTAGAGGGTGGGGGTTGAAAGGGAAAGGGGTGGTGGGTGCACCAGAAACTGGGGATGGGTGTGTGGCTAAAGGCAAAGCTTGGTAGCTGGCCTGTTGCAGAGTAGTCGGCTGCACACCTCTGCCTCTGCACTTCCCACTGTCATTCCCAGACCCAACTAACCTGTGGAAGTCAATAGGAAACTCATCTGTGAATGCCAATAAAGGAACTAGGAATGGGCGAATGCGGTTCGGAAGTTCGGAGTTTGGACCGAACTCGACCAGTTCGGTCGACCGAACCGAACTTCCGAACCGAACTCGATTTTCGAACCAAACCGAATTTCCAAACTCGGCTCTGTTCGTCCATCCCTAAAAGATAATATTCCATTTAGTTCAATGCGGTCTCAATTTCCGAACTTTGTTCAGAAGTTTGGAGTTCAGACCGAACTCAAATAGTTCAGTCGACTGAACCGAACTTCTGAACTGAACCGAATTTCCGAACCAAACCAAACCGAATTTCCGAACTCAATTCTGTTCGCCCATCCCTAAAGGGAACACACTGGGAAAGGCCACTGAGTGGGAAATAGCATGGCTGGGGCAAGGAGGGAATGAGGCCCATCCTGGTGTTGGGGTTGAGTCAGATGGGCCAGAGGAAAACACAGTGATACACAGGAAACATTTTAAAAGGCTTTATTGACATCACAAAAAGATCACTGATGGTGGGTGTTGTGGCTAGTATTGTGGTTGATGTGCCAGCACAAGGTGTCCCGGATCTCTTTGGCTATGTGCTGCTCCATTCATTTCAGCTGGTCCCGGAACAGGGGCACTGGGGCACTGGAGCTCACTGGAGGGGGGTGGGAGTGGGTTCCAATGTAGTCCTGCTGGTCTCACAGATGTAGTTAGAAAGTGGAACAGCCTCTAGCTGGAAATTGATCCTAATAGCTATTGATCTCCAGCACTCCTTTAAAAGCACAAAAGCCCTCTGCACAACAGAGCAGGTGGTGCTGAGATGCCAGTTAAATCACCTTTGTTTGGGGTGTGACCAATGCTGTCTGCCTTCATGAGACAGGACTTCAGGGGGTAGACTGGACCCTTGAGGATAACAGGCCTCATGAGTTACAGCTGTGGAAAACCATGGGAAGAAGTCACTTCACCAGCTGCTTCTCCCTTCTAGGATATCACTCTGGGAGGCATTCTAGCCTCTGCTATCCCTGCTCACCCACAGAGGTGTGTACCTGGGTTTACACCTGCCAGCACTTGGTGGCTGGAAGTAACCTTTTGCTATACACAGGAATGTTGAGTTTATTGAGCAAATCACATACTTTATTCAGTGTAATAAATCACACCCTTTATTGAGTTTAGCTAGTCCAGTGATGACACATATGCAGTAGTGGCTGGCCAGTACTTGCTCACATGTGGCACACAGCCAGTCCTAGCTAAGCAGCCACCCAGCTGTGTAAACATTTCAAAATGTTTGGCGCATGGTCTGCAGACTTCAGAGATACCTTCACACAGGCATCCTGAGAACTTCATTATCACTCTCCAGATCTTCATGATCACTGCTGAGCAGAACCTGAGAGCAATCCAGCAGATCCAAACCATCTGCTGTAACTGGCACAATGAGGTTGTAAGTCATAGATAGGCTCTCACTCTAGCTGTGGCCAAGGTAGTATGGCACATCACATCATCGAGGCAGCTCCTGCTTCGGCATCATGCAGTTGTCTTCCTCCAGTGACAATAGACCACACTGGCCACAATGAAAGGGTAGCCCTGCAAGGGGAGCTGATGTGTGCTGAGAAGCACCTGACAGGAGATGTGGCTTCAGTCACCAATGCCCTGTGCATCACTGTATCCACCGAGAAGCTTGTGTGGGTCAAAGAGAAAAGCACAGACTTATGGGAGAATGTGCTGTCCTCTTCGTAAGATGCCAAATATATCTCTAACTTTAGGATGCCAAATTGCCTTGTCCTACAGATAGTTGAGATCCTCAGGTTGCAACTGGAGAAAAAAAGAACATGGTGATACAGTCACCCATCCCCATGGAGAAATGTATGGCTCTCACCATCTGGAAGCTTGCCACTCCAGACTCCTGCTGCTCTGAAACCCAGAAATTCAGTGTTGGAGCCTCAATGGTGGGAGCCATCCTAATTGAGGTTTGCACAGCAATAGTAGAAGTGCTTCTGGACTACTTGATGCAGTTGGTTTACACCACAGAGGTGATGGAGGACTTTTGGTGGAAGGGGTTCCCGAATTGTATAAGAGCAATTGATGGGAGCCATGTCACCATCATCTGCTCACCCATAGCAAAGAAAGCTGCCTGACTACAAGGGGTTCTTCTCTGTGGTTCTCCAGGCCATAGTAGACCACTGTGCCTGGTTCATGAATGTGCTGGCAGGGTGGTCTGGGAAGAACCATGATGTCCACATCTTCCACCAGTTCCCCTTCGTTGTGCACATGTACACCGTAGACTTTGGACCCAACACTAAAACCTGCATCAAGGGAGTGCTCATGCAGTCTGTTGTTCTGGGGGGGGGGGACCCTGCCTACCCACTGAAGCCCTAGCTTATGAAGGCCTACATCATTGCCCACACCCCAGATCAAAGGTACTTCCAACAGGCAGCTCAGTGCCACCTGCACTGTTGTGGAGAGGACTTTGGGGTGAGATCCATTGTGGCCAGGATTGATTTCAAGCTGGAGACTGCCCCCCTGCTAACCATTGCTGCCTGTGTTCTCCACAACATCTGTGAGACAGGTGGGACTGTGTCAGACACACACACACACACACACACACACACACACGCCGGTTAATTCCAGTGAGCCAGTGCCCCTGTTTCATAACCAAATGGACAGAGCAGAGCTGTGCATAGACAAAGAAATCATGGATGCCTTGTGCCAGCAAATCAACTGCGTTGTTGACACAAACACCTGGACAGTTTACTGTTCATAAATAAAGCTTTTTAATATGTTCAGTAAAGCCTTTTAAACTGTGTCCTCTGTGCCAATGTTTTCCTCTTACCCATCCAGCCCTCCCCCACACCAGGACGCCATACTTTCCCTCCTTAGGCACTCATCTTCCAGCTAGAGCTGTGGTGAGAGCAAATGTTCCCTTACAATCACAAAATACCTACCTTTTGGTAGCGTTTGCAACTGTTTGTTGGTATTTCCTCACTGGTCAGCAATTCCTTGCTTCCACCATTGCAAGATTGGTGCCTGCAATTTTCCATTATTTCTGTCGTTTGGAGTCATTTTAATCAATTTCTGGTATTTCTGTCAATTTTGAAAAAAAATTCAATTTCCTGTATTTTTGTTGATTTTCATCCATTTCTGGGTTTTCCCATCAATTTTCATCACTTTCTGTAATTTCACGACACTTTACAGCATTTTCCATCAATTTT
Organism: Sphenodon punctatus; assembly: GCA_003113815.1. Lineage (NCBI taxonomy): Eukaryota > Metazoa > Chordata > Lepidosauria > Sphenodontia > Sphenodontidae > Sphenodon > Sphenodon punctatus. The sequence goes on along the minus strand of QEPC01010816.1, from coordinate 2,819,209 downwards.
ATGCCTCTTAGCCAGTACTGTATGACCCATAGTGTTAGCCCTCCGATGTTCCGATAGAGCAGTAAAAGTCCCCTCTCAATGAGTTATTCAGTTTACCGAACACTTGCAATTTACCAAACAATTTACCGAACTAGTGAAATGCCAAAAAATGATGGAAAATAGCGGAAAATGGTGGAAAAGCTGGTAAATCACCTTGTTGTGTGAATGGAGGTGAATGACGTGTTTCCAATGTAAACAGCATTTGCTGAGATTGCTCATTTCAGACCTACCTCCAGCCCATGCTATTTCCCACCATCTTGGTTCCCCATTGACATTCCCAGGCTAGCTGGCTGCAGGCATGATCCCTTGCTTTTTCCTATTGGCATTCCCATGTTAGCCGGGTCTAGGAATGGCAATAGGAAGTGCAGAGGCACAGGTGTGCTGCTGGCTCCTAGGTGCCTCCCCCTCAAGTGCAAGTGCTTCCATCCCCCAGTCCCTTAAGTATCCTATTGCTATGCCATAACACTATTCTCCATGCCCCACCCCCCTCCAATTCGCCTCCCTGCCCTCACATGCAAGTCATGGCCAGAGGATTCCCCACCCCTCATTTTTGGTACACCCGCCATCCCCCCAATGCCATATCACCATACTACCCCCACTCACCCAAACATCCCCCGTTTCCCAGAATAAGCATGGAAACCAAGGATTGAGAAAATTATAACAACTTTATTAAACAATAAAAACATTAACTTTTATTTATGTTTATATTAACTTTACAGTGAAGTACTTTTTTAAAATGTCTTTATTTTTTGTTTCTTTCTGCACCTTCCCTTTTTTGGTGCAGCTAGGTGTGCTCAATTGGGTGGGGGTAATGGCAGGGTGATGTTCTCTCCATTCTCCTCATCCTCCCGCAGATCTGCCTCTGGAGATTGAGGGGTGGGAGGAGGCGACGTGTTGAACTTGCTGGTGGAGGGAGAGATGTGCCTGGACCAAAATTGCAGGTTAACCTGCGTGAATGCAGGGCGCAGAGGGCTTGCGTGGTTTCACTGCAGGGTAGAATGCTGGGGAAACCAGGATGGGTGTTCAGGATCCACATGGAATGGCGTGAAGTGCCAAAGGGTGTTGATGAATGACGCCTGCCCCTAAGCAACAATTGTTGTGATCATAGTAGCTACATGCTGGAGAAGGGAGGTTTGGATCTGGAGAGACTGGGTCAACAGATCTCCCATCTCCTCACTTGCCTTCTCCAGCATGCTGTCCAAGTGCTGCCACAGGTGAGCCCAGTACCTGCCTTCCTGCCGGCAGTCCAGGCGGGCCTTGGCAACCAGGACCTTGCATTGTGTGGCATTCTGCTGCATATGCTGCTTGTGCTTCTCAACCCTGACCTGAATGGCATCCCAGATCTCATTTGACTGCCACGCAGTCTTCCTTAGAAGTTCCCTCAGTAAATCCTCCCTGCACCACCAATTTCAGACCATCAGGTCCTGGTTGTGCTGGGCACTTGTGGCTGGGGGTTTCATCTGCACCCGTAGTAGTGGCAGACCTGTAGCAAGACATCACAGAAAACCAGTACTTCATCCTGCCCCAGTGTTTCAGCCCCCGTCCATCCTTCTCCTCTGCCTCTGATTCAGCTGCTGGTGCTAAGCTCTTGCGGCTGGATGGGGGAGGATGGCAGCCACCTAGGGTGGCCAAAATGCTCACTTTGCCTCTCCCAAGTCACTTGTTTCCCTGAAGAGATTAACCACCACTGCATGTGTTCTCCACAACATCTATGAGACTGGTGGGGCCACATGGGGGAACCATCCCCCAGTTAGCTCCCATGAGCCACTGCTCATTCCAGGACCAGCTGAACAGAGTGGAGCAGCACATTACAGAGTGTCAGTGCACGGGCAGCAGCCTTCCCATCATTTTCGGTGCACCTGTCACCCCCTTCCCTTCCCTTCCCCCTTCCCTTTCCTTCCCTTCCAACCCCTAATCCGCAAAGCTGCTTATCGCTATTCCATACCATCATTGACCACTGCTCCCACTCCCCCAAACATCCCACCTTTCACAGAATAAGCAAGAAAACCAAAGATTTTGAAAAATATAACAACTTTATTTAACAACATGCACTTCAATTTAACTTTACCTTTAAATTAGCTTTATTTAACAATATCAACTATAATTTAACTTTAAATAAATAATTTAGTTTCAAAATCCATTTATTTCTTCTTTCACCTGGGAAGATTACTGGGCATTAATGGGCCCACCAGATTTATTGTGCTTTATTGTGGAAAATAGGGCAAGTGATGAATAATTCTGGGGCAGAAGTATTATTCTTTGAATTCACCACCAAATTTTATTCAGGTTTATACCTGTTGGTAAGCCCACAGGTTTCCTGAAAAGCTCATAGATGTCTCCCTTTACCAGTCCTCTACAGGAGTGAACAACATACAGAAATGTAGCACTGCCATTTGCACCCTTCCTCCTCCCCGTGGACTCACCATGGTTAGAGGGGCATGAAGCAGGTTGCTCCTTGGAGCGCTCTAGGATTTTTGCCTGCAACTCTATGATGCTGGCGGACCTGTATGCATGCGCGGCTTCCTGCAACCTACCTGACAGGACACAGCCACCTGGGCGCACATTAGCCTGGATTTGCCCACAGGGCAGGTTCTGTATGCCTCAAGACCCCGCCATGAGTGGAGGCTGCTTTTCCAGTGCGGGGAAACACCTAATAAATGGGCAGGTGGACATCACCTTGTATGGCTTGGATTCCTACTCTGGGTGCACATCTCTTGCAATAACTCACACGTTAGTGGCTCTCCAGCTTTGCACTTTTAGGACAATGTCACCTGCACACAGGCACACAATTTCCCCAAAGGAAAGTTGGTTACTATTAATTTTTTCTATGTAACCAAAAAGGCCTTGGGGTAGAATCATACCCTAATTCATTTTACCATGGGGTAGATTAATACCCCAGTCTGGGGTAGAAATCTACCCCATCACATCTTATGTTAGTTTACATATTCAAGCAATTTAAGTGCCAATGGACTGGGGTAAAAATCTACCCCATGACCCATGCAATGTTGTATTTTTCAGTGCATAGGATGAGGGTTTTAATGAAGCTGAGAAGCTGTAGGTGCTTAGCTTAAATAACCAAAATACAGAAATGGATGAAGTATATGAGATGGAATAACTGAATGACTGAATATGTGAATATATGTTTTGACTGTGGATATCATTTGGATAGCTATCTGAAATGTGAATAATATCCACAAATACAAAATCCATTATCTGTTTCAAGTCTAGTAAGTTGGGAAGATGTAGTTCTGCACTCCACTTGGGCTTCTTGATCTTAATTTCTTATTGGTAGGGCGTGCTCTGCTAAACTCCTTAGACTTGGAAAACAATAATTGGGAGTATTTCCTGAACACTGTCTGTGTGGCACCAAGAGAAGATGTCCTTCAATGGTAGAGTTAATAAGTTCAGCCGAGTGATGCTCCTTCACCTAAATTAATTGTTATTGTTGTGCCAGCAATGTACCAGGTGCTGAATAGTTGTGATTAGAGACCAGTTCCTGCCCCGAAGGGCTTACAATCTGGAATGGATCAGGGTGGGAAGAGAGAGGGAAGCAAGACTGGCCTTACCACAGGGTGACCTGGGGCAGTTGCCCCAGGCCCCGCTCTTTCTGAGGGCCCCACTTTGGACTCTATTTTCATAAGGACACGTTGTGGGGGCACTACTCCCTCTCAGTGAGCCCCAAACATGACCACCGTAAGGGAACCTTTAGGGAAGCTGGAGGTGCATGTGCTTAGTTTAGTTACAAAGGGAAGAGAGAGATCCTGAAGAATGAGTCATACGAAGAGAAGCATAGATGAGCAATCTAGAGGAGTGAGGCAAAGCCTGACAAAATAGGTAGATTTTTAGAAAGGAGGTAGTATTTAGGAGGGACTGGAACCTTCATTTTTTAACGCAAATATTGATAGGTCATGGAATAAAATAAATGATTGGGTGAAATGCTCATAAAGCATACCTTCACCTACCAGCTGTTTCCTCTCCTAGATTACACATACAGTAGAAGATATTTAATTGGTACAGACACCAGGCGATGGGGAAGATGTGACAAGCAAATAAACGTCAAAACTGTCAAAATCATACTAAGTTGGTAGATACTTCCTATTATTCTATGTTTATTTTAAAATAAGCATTGTGGAAAGGAACAGACTGTTGAGAAATCTCTATTAGGAGAAAACTGACTTTTTTTAGTCGCTCAATTAGAGTCAGGGACTAGAATGAAGACAAGACAAGGTGACATGCTGGGAAATTCTTATAAAGCCTCTAGTCCCGCAAACATTGGGTGTTTTTAAATGAGAATGGGGTGTGTGTGTCCGTGGCTGTTGCGTGGGATGGACGGGATGCGGAGCATCCACACACAGGAAGTGCATGGGTAGGGCTTCACACAGGTGGCTCCCCGCATGACTGCCCCGTCCCCAGAGGCAGTCACCCTGGCCCAGACGGGGCACTCTGGATTTTTCTGGACTGTGCCATGCATGGTCATGGCTGACCAGTGCGTGGTTCATGGAAGCACACCTCCCCACAAATTGGTATTCAAATGAGCGGTTTGCCACATGGATGGTGGAGGGCCATGCCTGGTGGCGCCTCATTTAAAAACACCCATTAATGCCCATGCTTAAATTTACTACTCTCAGTAATCCAATCATCCAGTGGAACAATTCATGGTAGTAAGGTCAAACACATATGTAAATGTTGGGTGGGTCAGGTACAATAACAGCAGGAGGCAAATAGACCAAATAAATAGATGGTAAGAATTAAATATGTCCCTTTCTTGGAATTACTTATATAAATTGTTAATTTTACTTCTCTGAATAAACCCATTGATTTCTAGGGAGTAATGCATGTACATAAAGCAGGGGCATGGAAGCTTATTTCTCCCATGGCCAGTTTTGAAATTCAGTACATGATCTCCAGGTCAGATAGGAATTGTGTGTGTGTGTGCTAAGAATGGGGAAAGAAAGACCAGAGCGGTCTACATCATGGATCTATGCCATGAATCCCTCCCCTGTGCTTGAGTGCTACTCCCTCAATTCACTCTTTCAAAGCTGGAGAGCAAAGGCTGGATCTATGGCTCGATCCAAGTATTGGAAAAGGATCAAAAACAAACCAGTTACATAAAATTCTAGTGAAATGATGGATGATGATGGGGAGAGACTGGGGACAGGATGTGGAAAATAGCCAGGTTTAAGTATAGAAAAGAACTGGAAGATTTTTATTTTTATTTGTTTACTTTGATGGCAACAGAATTAAGGATGACTATAGTTTCCTTAGATGTGAGGGTACTGGGAAGGGTATAACTTGGACATGATATTGATCACTGTATTCCTAATTGAGAGAAAAAATGGTATCATAGTATCACTGGGATGCCAGTTGCACAAGGTAGAAACAGTTACAGACTGAGGAAACGGGGCAGAATTTCCAGTGGTGCGTCAGCACTGCTGAAATGCTCCACCTAGACATGTGGTGACTGTAAGCAGTGATTGTTCTATGCATGTTAACTATCTCCCACTTGATTGAGTGATGGAGGCAAAATAGAACTTTACAGGGGCAATTTAGCTTGTGTGGTAAGATTTTGGTGAAGACGTCTGAGGTGGGTTTGTGCTGCTTTGGACATCTTATTGCATTTGTTGGGTTGGTATCCTTTCTTTGACATAATTTCATCATAGGCCAAAATAGCTAGGATCGTATCAAGGCAGAAGAATGCCAAATCTTACGGTGAGTGTCATATTAATTTGAATTACTGTGCATATCAAGATAAGAGTGTGCAAGGGAAAACAACCATTGGAATGTTCAGAAGCATTCAGCTCCTAATTAAATCAATGGGTGAACTCACACATAACATAAACTCTGAGTTTGTGTGTTTTAAAATCCAATTTCAAATCCCCACTTTGTCCCCTCCGCGTTCACCGTGGTGGGGGTTTGGCAGCGCCCCCCCTCCTTCCGACAAAGAAGGCGAGGTGGGAAGGACGGCCATGAAGGGACGTCGGGGTGGGGATGTAAGGTTGCCAAGCATCCAAATTACAGGTGCCTGGGACTCTCGCGAGAGCCGGGACTCCCGGGCGCCATCTTAGGCTCCCTGCTCGCGCGCCTCATTTCGGCTGGGCGCGGAGCAGGGAACAGACATGAAAGTGAGTCTGCATGGCAGGGGAACAGGCCACGTGCCTTGCCAGATGACAGCTTTGTGTTCCCTGCCACTTGAGCTGGTGTTGGAGCGGGGTGGAATTGGTAGGGCAGGCTTGGGCCCCAGTGGGCTTGTGGAAGCCCCCCCCCGAACCTGCCTGATTGGGCCCAGGGTCGCTTGAGCCTCTGATGTTGGGAGCGGGCCAGTGAGGGAATCACAGGGACCCACCCCACCCCCTACCTCTTCCAAGGGTAAGCAGGTTTGTGCCCCTGCGGGGCTTGTGGAGACCCCCCCCCGAACCAGCCTGAGTGGGCCCTGGGCATCTTCCAAGGGTAATTGTTTAGGCAGGTTTGTGCCCCCATGGGGTTTGTGGAGGGCCCTCCTGCCCCCAAACCAGCCTGAGTGGGCCCTGGGGTTTGGGGTTTACTTTCGAGGGAAATGGTGCATGGTCTATTGACCGGAGGCATGGGAAATACAGGGACTAACCCGTGACTTGAAATTCCTGGAGTTCTTCCCTATAGTGGTGGCAGTAGAGCTGTGGGAGTCTGAGTTTGCTAATAGAAGGGTCTTGTTCTGGTGCGATAACATGGCAGTGGTCCATGTTATCAACAAGCTGTTGTCGAAATCAGAAAGGGTTATGAGGCTGGTCTGGCACTTTGTACTCAAATGCCTGTGAGCAAACATTTTGTTCGTGGCCAGGCACGTGCCCGTGATTAACAACGGCAGAGCCGACGCCCTTTCTCGATTTCAGACAGAACATTTTTGACAGCTGGCCCCAGATGCCAGGGAAGACCCTGATCCATTCCCGAGGGACATATGGAGCCTTGGATTCTAGAATTATATCAGGCAGTGCAGGGATCCCTCATTCCTAGAGCCAGGCGGGCGTATGAAAAGGCTTTCAGCGAGTTCCAGGAATACAGGTCACAGAAAGGTTGGGAACTAGGATTCGCCATCCCTGAGGGACACACACTGCAGTTTGCGACGCAGCTCAGGCAACAAGGTTTGGCACCAGGGACAATTGCGGGTAAAATATCAGCCATTGCTTTTACGAGCTGTTTAGCAGGCCACCCCTCTCCTGACAATGGCTTTTTAATGAGCCGTTTAAAGGAAAGTTGGGCCAGAAGCACCCCCTATGCACTGGATGCCTGGGCTCCCATTACCCTCCAGCTGTTGAATAGTATAAGCTGGGTGCTGTATTCTGTGTGTCACTCCAATGGTGAGGTAATGCTTTTACGGCTGTATTTCAGATAGCCCTATTTGGGCCTTCAGGATCAGTGAGATGGCCCTTGACTCCAGGGCGGACAGGTCGGGTAGGGCCCTCCAAATCCAGGATTTGACTTGGCAGTGAGGAATCCTCCTGTTACACCTACGAAAGTCAAAAACCGATCAGAGGGGAAGGGGCTGGATAGTTAGGCTTTGCCCCTCAGGAGACGTCCGACTTTGCCCGGTGGGAGCAATGACTACTTAGCATCCCGCTCAAAGGGGGGCGGGTCCCTTGTTTGTTCACGAGGATGGTACCCCACTGACACGCTATCAGTTTGGGAAAGTCCTCAACATGTATGTGAAGGAAGTTGGTCTCAACCCGGGTTGCTATAGCGCGCACTCCTTTCGAATAGGGGTGGCATCAGTGGTGGCAAGCATGGGACTGCCTGGGGAGCAGATTCAATGGATAGGGATTTGGCGGTCAGGCGCGTACCGAACATATATCAGAAACACCGAAGCAAGAGTATGTGGGCAAGTGAGGATTCCAAAGGCAACAGCTTAACTCTGATTTCTTTTGCAGACATGTCAGCTCTATGGGGACGGAAAGTGGTCTGGATCATCGGCCACAGCATCGTACACTGGGCAGGAACGATGGCCGCATGCAGCAGGTGGGGTACCCAGCTGGGCCTAAATGACTGGGCGGAGGTAATTTGGTTAGGTAGGCACGGAATGCTGTGGTAGCAATTACTCCCAACGCTGACTACGGCAAAAGAAAAATTCCCGGCACCGGCGGTTCTTGTAATACATTTAGGTGAGAACAACCTGCCTAGAGTTACGGGGCTGTGGCTGACAAAGAGAGCGAAAGATGACTTGCAAATAGTCTAGGAAAGATTCCAGGGGTGCACACTGTTATGGTCGGATATGCTGCAGAGGAGGGTGTGGGCTAACGCTCAGCACCCTGGGCGGGTAGACCGGGCTAGGAAGAGGGCAAATAGTGAAATTGGGAATTGGTTGCAAAGAAAAGGGGGGAAGGTCATACGTCATGAAGGTATCAACCATGATAGGGACGAGTTATTCAGAAGTGATGGTGTTCACCTATCAGATACAGGTTGCAACTTGTACCTCGGGGTCCTAAAACACTGGTTAATGGAGATCCTTGAAAGTTGGAAAGTTTTGGCGGCAAACCAGTCAAGCAAAGTTGGCGGTTCTGGTGGTGGTGGGCCTAGATCAGGCCAATTGTTAGAAGTTGAAGTTGATAGTATAGCATGATTAGGAACATCTCCTTAAGAGATGGGCATAGGACATGCATAGTCACACAGCGCAGCCCACTGTATGGTCAGCCCAAGGGCGAGAGGCAAGCGGCCGAACCCGCTGGGCGGACCATGTGCCAAACAGTAGGTTACGGTGTCCTCACCCTTGTTGGTTAAACCCCCCACCCCCAAAGGGATGGGGGTAGGTACGAGCAACCCGCTCCAGCCCGGGGAAGCCCGGTGATCGGGGTAGGGGGTAAGTTGAGAAGTTGGGTAAGGAAGGGCACAGGAGGATTCCCCTCAGGCTTAACCCAAGAACTTGGGGAAGAAGGGCGCCGGGCAGACAGGATAGTGCCTGGTGTGGGGTGGGAACCTCCTGTGGTTGGGATAACAGTTAGGAACAGTCAGGAAAGCTAGGACTCCAGTTCAAAGGGGGAAGTGAGAGGGTAGCCCCTTCCCCCTTTTGGTTAATCAATAAAGAGTGCGGCTGTTTAAACCCAGATGTGGTGTTCTTGTCTTCTTTTGCGGTGCGGCGACTACCCCCCAATTACGATTACCATGTGCACACACACATGGTAATTGGGGTTTGGTAATAATTTGTATAATCCAGGGTTGGGACACTCGCCTGGAAGCTATCCCATCATGCAAAGCTTGATTTGACCCTCCCCCATCCACACACTTCCTGTATGTCATTTCCCCTCAACTTGTTTGTTGCCATTTTGATTTTCTTGATTTGATTTGATTTGATTTTCTATGATCCTTGGAGGCCTAAGAAAATGTGCACACATGTGCACACATAACATAAAATTGGATGTTAAATTCTCCCCACTTTAGAGGATTGGATTGAAAGCGGAAGCTAAACCTGAGGATAAACTGGGGACAAAAAGTGTGGCCATGCTCACAAGTAACAACTAAATCAAGATAAAGCAGTTAAAATTGGATTTTATGTTATGTGTGAGTTCACCCAACATTCCAATTCAATTAACGTCAATGAATTCTGCCATATTGGTAGCTCTGGAGCAGGCGTGGGGACAGGCCTAGCCTTGGGATCCTGGGCCCATGGGGGAAAAGACCACACAAAACTTTCCAAAAAGGGGAGCAGGTCCCAGGACAAACAGGGCCCAGAATGGGTCCCCGCACAAGCAGCAGCTGCACACTCCACCTCCCTCCTGGAAGTGACCCCGCCCTTCTCCTTCTTAGAACTGCCTCCCACCCCCAGCAACAGGGGCATCACTGCTCCACCCACCATGGCAGCCCTATGGCTCTGTCCAGGACTTCTGGGAGGAGGAAGAGGGTACGTCTGGGGAGGAAGGAGTGCGCCAACATCGCCACTTGTGAAGGACCCTGCTCTGGCCCCCACCTTTCCCCATCCCAAACCAAGACCCTACCCCTGCCCTGGGCCCCACCTTCTGTAGGACCAGTCCTAGGTGGGGAACATTTTTTTTAAGAGCGTGCTGCAGTGACAATTGGAAAATAGCCAGTGGGCCACATAACCTCTCCCCTGGCTCCACCCTCCCTAGTAGGGTTACGATATATGCAAATTTTTAGAGGGAACTTATGAGAAATACAGGTTGCAGGGCTACATCGGCTCCAATGTAGCCCTGCAACCTATATGTCTAAGAATTTGCATATATGGCAACCTTATTCCCTAGGAGCTGGAGAAAGTGTGGGCAGGGAGAAGGGGCAGTTACTGGGAAGGCTAGGGGAGAGGGCACATTGTGCCCTGCTCCATCATGTCCCACATCAGTCCAGTCAGTGATACTTCCTCCTCACTCACCTTCAAGCTTGCTGGAGAGGTTGCTGGCCAGGCAACAGAGGAAGGTTGAACACTAAAGGGAGCCAGGAGGAAGCAGACTGAAATGACCTGTGGGCCTATGTAACTTTTCCCTCAAATTTTTCTGGGGCTCTGGGGGAATAACAGGAGAGACAAGCCCCCTTGGTTTACTGGTGCAGGGCTTCTCCTCATGTATGAATGCACGAGAGAGAGGGCGGGGTGGGGGGGGAGGCTGAGGGGCTGAGGCCAGAGTCCAGCCGTGAGGAAGTGGCTGTGGAGGACCACTATGAGAGGGCAAGTGGCAGTTGAGTGGTGACTGCTTCCAAGTCCTGGTGATCCATGTGTCCCATGCTCTGACTGCTTCAGGAGAAAGGTGAAGTTCTGCCCCTTTCCCCTTTTCCAAGGAGGAGTTTGGGGGGAAATGGCATCTCTTATCTAGGCTTCTAGGCCCGAGCTGCTCACTGTGTAGGAAAGGAAGCCCAAGTTATTAGAAAATTAGTGGAGGATGGGGCTATTGCTGTCCCCCATGCCTACTGTCCTGAACCACTTGACATGAGAGGGGTGGGGTAGAAATACAAACATAAACATAAATAAACATTATTGTGGAAGACACATCCCTGATGATGATTTCGCCCATGCACCATGGCTCAGAAGTGGACTGTGGTCAAGGGGCTCCTCATCTCTGCTCTGGAGAAGGAAGCTGCCCACTTATCTGTAGAGTGAATGTGGTATGTGTATGGACTCCGCCCATGCCCTGGCTTGGAAGACTAATCAAGAAGATATTGAATAACTCATGCGTATTCAGTCCTCTAAGCTCATACCATCAACAAGGTTTTCCAATGAGCACCAGCCATATTGACCATCAAATTCATTTCACGGTGATCTCTGAATGGCCTTCACATACTCATAACTCTGAGTTTCCAGAGGCTGGCCTTGAACTGGTGACCTCCAACCGAAATTACATAAAAGCTGAGGTGCAAAGACTATGAGTGACAGAAAAATGGAATCCAAAATCTTTCAAAATAACTCTGTATTCATTTAATAAGTGTGCCTGTTCAGCCAATTATTCATTTGACAAGTTTCTTTTTAACAATTTTAATTCACCATTTAGTCTAAGACGGCCTTTTATTCGTTTATTAGATATTCAGTGAAAGAGATTTTAGCATAAATACAGTTCCAGAGAGGATTACTGCACAGGCAATCTATTCTTTTAACCTACTTATTCAGCTATCAAGTATTTGTGGAAATGGACTTGTATTTACTTAGTCTCATAATGAAGTCAAGAAAAGCTTTTCTGCAAAGGGAATATTTTTATTTTTTTCCTTTTTTTTGGTAAAAAATTAGCCTGCTTAAATCGATTTCAAAGTGCTCTCAGAACAAAGATTTCAAAGATACAGTGCTGACTAAATATTTACTTTCTATATCATACAGTAGTTTTGACTTGCCAAGAAAAAGTGCACTTGATTTTTGTGTATATGTGTTTAAATTTCTTTGTTTCTAGTTGGAAGATATATATGTCATTTCTAGAAGTATGGAACTAATTGAGGAATATGTCCAGCCCTTGTTGAGGTGAACAGGGCAGATAAATAAAAACTCCATCGAACATAAATCTCCTCCACCAACATCAAAGAAACAAGATCCTGCTAAGTGTATTTGTATAATGCAGTAATTTATGCAAAAAGCAGCTTTTGTCAGCAATGCAACAAAGCAGCTTTGATAAATGTCCCCTAATTTATTGTCATGTATCTCAAATCAAAGTAAAACATTTACAGCCTGCATACTGAAGGAACACAGGCCCAGGATACTTAGAGGCATTTTTTTGAAGTAGGGAAAAGCTAAGTTGGGCAAAAGGTTAAAAAGGATTCTGTTTTGAATGTTAAGTACTTTATACAAATTATGGAAGGGAAAATAATAACCAAGCTGCTTAAACAGTGACAGAAAAGCCTGTACAAATTCAGATTAAAAAATCCTCTTAGCTCGTTTCTCAGGGAGTGCACACTAATTTTTGCTTTACTGAAAGTGGTGTAGTATCGGAGGTTATATTTAAGATAAAAATGAGAATAAAATTCAAAGGAACTCCCCTCTCTCTCTTTCCCCCCAACTATAGAAAATAACAAATTCTTTGAGAGTATGTAACTTTAATCAATATGAGGCAGCATTCTGGATTGCAAGCTAAACGATGGGTGAAAATCACAAAAAACTTAGCTGGTCAAATTCAGCCCTGGAACCTTTAAGGGTGCACATAGGCCACTTTTCTAGAGCACCGACAAGCTACTGAGTGAGGTCTCTTAGGTAAAACCACTAGATTTGTTGTTGTTTGTGTTCATGAAAATGGTTGCATTCTCAAACCACTTCCTCCAGAGTAGTCCTATTTAAAGGGTGGCTTTCAATGGGACTAATCTGGAGGAAGTGGTTGAAGGATTGCAACCAATGTCACTTTTATGTTGCACCTTGGGGGTAAAATTCTGTTATATGTGACCACCTCACTAAAGAAGCTGGAATAGGATGGGGAGGGTTTCTGTTGCCCTTCACTGAAGGTGAATTTTACCCATAAGGAGCATTTCTAACTCTTATGCTGTAGTTCTCAAACCACTTTCCTTGGAGTAATCACATTGAAATCAATGGGGCTGTGTTCGCATGAAACATCACTTATGCAGAGGTAAATAACCCATATGTACGCCTATCCCCAGGTAGTTTACCCAGAGCTAAGCTGTTTTGTGTGGCTGTTCTTCATACCTGGAAATTAATCAGTTCTCCTCTCCCCCTATAATATGTGATAATTTACATAGAGGTAAGTTACCATGCTTTAATGCTCTGTCTGGCCATTCCTATCTGATAACATGGAGCAGGAGTTAATGGACTCCAGGATAAGAGCTGTTACATGAAAACGTTTACCTGCTGGGCAGGCTTATGTGTGGGTTGCTTGCTCCTTGGTGAGCACTATTTCATATGAACATTGCCCCACTGACTACTCCAGAGTCAGCGGTTTTCAGATTGCATCTCTAGTAGCAAGGATATATGCAGACTATCCCTTCTTCATTCAAACCTTTGGTTCTCTGGAATTAATAGACATACATTTGGTACTAAAATACAACGGGTTTGTTAGCTGAAATTCTTTTTAAAAAGTATTACTTGTGGTTTTGCTAGTCTGCCCTTTTCTGTGTCTGAAAATTGTATGGAATTCTGCTTTTGTATCCCTATTTATTTATTTTTCCACACTGTAGTCAGAAAATGCAGGAACAAGGAGAGAGTTAATTATTCTGAACTAAACTCCTCCCTGAAAAATGACAAACAATAAAACCGAAAGACTATCCATGCTTGTACTGCGAGTAGGTTTAGCGTTTATTGCATACTGGCTGTCTTCACGTAAAATAGGAGCAAGAAAATAATGATCTATAATAAATTTAATAGAAACTATTGTGACGTGGGTACTTGGAGGAGGAGTGGTGTCTTATTCACAGTGGAGGGGCCAGGATAACTGAGCTTGGCCTTCATTGGCTGAACATTACTCACACTGTGATTCTGAAAAAGAGGGTGATTGCTGCAGTGAAGTGGTCCCTTTGCAAGAGACCATTCTATTTTCCTTTTTAAAATGTGCATGAAAAGTGCTTTATAATTCATGGGCATAGGAAGTAATAAAGTTAAGAAGGGGCTAGCATGCAAGGGAGCAATATAACTTTTATCAGTTGGTTTGACTGCAAGAGAAATTGGCTGAAACAAAAATGGAGTCAATAGGGGCTTTGTTATTATAACCAGGAATGGACAAATGTCAGAATTAACCTTCTTTGGATACCTCCCAGTGCAGAAACCTGTGGAGGTTTTCCTACCTGTATAGAAAGCTGGCTTCATTATTGGTTGGTCCCTAAACTGTTGAATGTGAAAGATGAAATAAAGAGGCCATTTATTCCTTCCTCTTGCTAAGGTTCCTAGATAAATGTGGGGACCCAAAGATTGTCTCTCTTCTGGGCCTGCTGTTGAAAGTACTAAGACTGATGGAAGGCATGCATGCAAGGTCTCTGCAAGGGTCCAAGCAGTCATTCAATTTCTTGTATTTGAGATCAAACATAATCTTAAACGTTATGTTAATTCTTCCAAAACACCTTTCCAACAGCTCTTCGTTCTCACTCTACTCACAAAAGATTCCCAGAGGCTTCTTTTAGCTTTTTTCAAGAAGTTCTGGTGCTCAATAGCAGTGGCAACGCTACCATGATATAGGGATGAAATGAATATCCAGTATCTAATTTGTGAGAATTATTTTCATTTTCATATAACACTTTGCATATTAGACGATTTGCCCCAAAAACAATATTCACATATTCATTAAGCCCCCTACTTCTCCAGAGTTCTTTTAAGACATTTCCCTTTGGTTACTTTATTTTATCCAATAGTTATTCAAATAATGGAATACCCAAACAAAAATCATAGAAGAAACAGACCAGTCATTAAAACCATAGAAGAAACAGACCAGTCAGTCAAAAACCCAGAAATTAATACCTGCACAAAGTGGACATTATTAGTATCCTCACCAGATTCACCACATTCAGCGAATTTGGCATTTGTGGCAAATATCCATTTCAGCACTAGTGCAGTGTCCCAATTGTATCTGAATCCCAATACTAGCCATGATAGAACTTCTCTATTAATTGTGTCCTATCATGGATAATATCGGACAGATGCACCAGACTGACTACAACAACTGGGCCCTGAAACTCCATTAAAATAAGCTGAAAGCTTTGAATAGGGATTGATGAACAGATTGCGGTTCGGGTTCGGCCATTCAGTTTGGTTTGTCCCTTCAGTTTGTTCGCCGCGTTCAGGTTTGGCCATTTGGTGGAGTCCTGTTCAGTTTGGTTCGGGCGTTCGAAAAAAGGCTCTCTGTGCGAAGAATGATGGCCCCAGACCCATGATGGTCGGTCCTGGGGCTAGAGTGGCAGCTTAAATATATTGGCCACAGCCCTCCCTGCCTGTAACTTTGCCCCAGAGCCCTGATGGCGGGTCCTGGGGCTGGAGTGGCTGTTTCTTGATGTGGTGGAATGACATCGTCTCCGTGCGAGGAATGATGGTCCCAGACCCATGATGGTGGGTCCTGCGGCTACTAGAGTGGCAGTTTCTAGGTATTGGCCACAGTCTTCCCTGCCTGTAACTTGGTCCCAGAACCCTGATGGCGGGTCCTGGGGCTGGAGTGGCTGTTTCTTGATGCGGTGGAAAGACATTGCCTCCGTGCGAGGAATGATGGCCCCAGACACATGATGGTGGGTTCTGGGGCTAGAGTGGCAGCTTCTAGGTATTGGCCACAGCCTTCCCTGCCAGTAACTTCGCCCCAGAACCCTGGCAGCTGGTCCTGGGGCTGGAGTGACTGTTTTGCGATGCTTTGGAAAATCGGCTCTCTGTGCGAGGAATGATGACCCCAGACCCATGATGGTGGGTCCTGGGGCTAGAGTGGCAGCTGCTAGGTATTGGCCACAGCCCTCCCTGCCTGTAACCTGACTCCAGAACCCTGATGGCGGGTCCTGGGGCTGGAGTGGCTGTTTCTTGATGCGGTGGAAAGACGTCGCCTCCGTGCGAGGAATGATGGCCCCAGACCCATGACGGTGGGTCCTGGGGCTAGAGTGGCAGCTTCTAGGTACATATTGGCCTCAGCCCTCCCTGTCAGTAACTTTGCCCCAGAACCCTGACAGCGGGTCCTGGGGCTGGAGTGGCTGTTTTGTGATGCTTTGGAATGACATTGTCTCTGTGTGAGGAATGATGGCCCCAGACCCATGATGGTGGGTCCTGGGGCTAGAGGTGCAGCTTCTAGATATATATTGGGCACAGCCCTCCCTGCCTGTAACTTGGCCCCAGAACCCTGATGGTGGGTCCTGAGGTTGGAGTGGCTATTTCTTTTTATATATAGATATATCTACACTAAATCTAACTGCTATTAACTATGCTAAAACCTATTGAACTAAATGGAATATCATAATAATTAACTACAAAGACCTTGTCCCAGAAACACACTGTATCTCTGTCTATCTCTATAGCTAAGCTAACTACTTTGTATATCTATCTAGTAACTGTCTATCTGATAACTATCTATCTATATATACAATATTACACAGGGAGAAACACAGAGAACACAGGGAGGGGTACAAACCTGAAATGAAAATCAATCTAATAATATTCCTACTCTAAATAAATCCAAAGCTTAAAACAGGGGAAGGGAATCAGGGATGGAATAAGAGGGAGAGGGAAAAGGATTCAATGGAAGGAGGAAGGAGGAAGATTGAACACAGGGAACACAGGGAGGGGTAAAAACCAAAAATAACACCTAAATCTATCTAATATAATCTAAATAAATGATAATAACGAGGTAAATGGATTGGATGGGTGAAATAGGAGGAGGATGGCAATGGATTAGGAATAGGAAGGAACAAAAATTCCTGGGAGAGAGGGAGCCTTCTGAAACATCTGCTGTTCAGGAACAGTGGCTAGCTCAGAAGGTGTTGGGAAGGGGGGAGGCAATCAGTTTTTTTTCTTGCTGCACCTGCCTCACCGCAAGCCTCATTGGCTCCGTGAAGCCTCGCTCGTGGCCAATCGCAGACTGCGAAGCCAGTGGTCTGAGGCAAAAAGGGATGGTGATTGGGCAGGCTGGCTGCTACTCCAAGCCTCTCCACCCCTGGTGTCTGGAAGTCTGCTCCTCAGCTGACTCCCCCTCCCTGTCATGTTTTGCCTTCCAGTGACACGTTTTTGCCACCCGAACTCACCCGAACGTGATCTGAACTGACCGAGCTGTTCGGTCATTTCAATGTTCGGAATTGAGTTAGGTTGGGTCAGTTCATGTTTGGATTCGGGTTCAGGTTCGGTCATCTGAACAGGCAGAGTTCGGGCCAAACTCCGAACTTCCAAACTGCATTCGCTCATCCCTAGCTTTGAACATGGACACTTTGCTTATCTGAACCTTGACAACAGTTCTGGTTTATTTTTGGTTCAGAGACCATGACAGGTAGTTCTGGTCCATCCTGCTGTTGGTACTGCCTACAAGGGTGTCACTTGTGGTAACTGTGGTGGGGATGGTGGTGTTTTGAGGTAAGGAGCAAGAGTTATTTATTAAGAAATGGAGTGAACTTAGATAATGGAGTGAATGAATAATGGAGGGAAGGAACTACATTTACTAAGAAATTGAGTGAACAGAGACCATCAGTGTATTTTTAGACATTACGAGACCACGGTCAACCACAGTGAATCCCCTGTGGTGGCCGTTTGTCCTGTAACGTCTAAAAGATTCCCGTCAGATGTTCATGACAGTGAATATCTGGCGGGAATCAAAATAACCATGATTCCAGAGGTGAGGCCGACCTCACCTCCAAAATCGTGGTTAGATGGGCCACAATCCGGGATGGGCCAAAAGTAATATCTGTTACTTTGGCCCATCCCGGATCATGGCCCAGACCACGATGCAGGATCAGGCGCAGTGGCCGGATTGGGTGGGGATCGCAGGGGGGGCGGGGCTGTGCGGCTGCACGTTGCACCGCGCAGCCCAGTCCCCTCCCCGATCCCCATGTGGAATCAGGCCGGCACGTCTGAAGGATGGATGGCCTGATTCCTGACCGGGATCGGAAACAGATCCCGGTCCATGATTGAGCGTGGCGGGCCTCCGGACCCGTCACGTCTAAAAATACCCTCAGAGAGCAGTTAGATGATAACCAAAGTCGTTGCTTACCTCAGGGGGGGTTAAAATGTAGTTGCCATGTTGGTTCCAGATATGACAGATACAATAGACAAAGTAGCAAAAATTATACCTTTTGTAAGACCAAGTTTTGTTGGTGAGTGAGTGCAAGCTTTGTCTTCCCACCCCCCAGTTAGGAATGGCAATTTGCATGTAAAAGGCTTCCAATTTTAATATCTGTCACCCAAGGTGTTATTTAATCCTTCATTTCTTTCAATTAAAGAAAGAAGAAACATACCTTTATGAACATAAACATAGTCCCACTAGTGTACAGTGTAACAATTAAGTCAGTTATGCTCTTTTTCACCAACAGAAATGCATGATAAAAGCAATGCAGTCACTTGGATCAGTTTTTTTAACAAGCTGAAATGAATATCTGTTATAAATATCAAATTCAAGAAATTTTGTGTATTCATATCAGTTTAAATAACGAGAATATGAAGCACATTTGCTTTCTGCTTAATAGCTGAACACGAATATTCATTTTGGTAACACTTTAGTGTTTTCTTTATTCCATTTCAGTATATCATTAATTTCTGTAACTTTGGTAGCTTTTATACTTTGTTCTCTTTGGCTGTACTAAACTCTATTGTGCACCATGCTGTTGGTATACCACAATAACATTAAATACGAAATGGCATATTCATTTCAGCCCTAGATCTTTTATCTGACTAAGTTTTGTAATAAAACCAATGTATATCTTCACTACTGCAATGTCCTTTCAATGGAGCTGTTTAAAAATATTTTACAATCCATCTGGTAGCATGAATTCCACCGTTACTAGGTATAAGCATGAGGAAAACGTTTTCTCATACAGATACTCCTATATGTATCTGGCATCGTAAACCAGAGACATGATGCATTGTGTATCCTTCTGGTTAATAAAACAGGGACATGACTGTGAAAGGGAAAAGAGAGAAGTTGTAAAAAGAAGTTTTATTTTCCTAACATAAACATTTTTGCCTGCTGGGGACATACTATACGGTCCCCATTTACCAGTTCTATATGGTAGTAAATCTTAAATTCTGGTGGAGATATTTTATGAAACAGTTTATACGTGTCTGCTAATTTTTCATTACAATTTTGCCCATTGTTTTAATATGTCACCATTTGACTGTGTGAAATTTTGCAACTGCATGAAGCTCAATAAAACTTGTATTGTTTCGACTAAGAACAGAATATAGTATAGCCAACAATCATAATTCACTTATAATTCCATAATCAAAAAACCCTCCGGTTTACAAGAAGAATTAAGAGTCTTGCAAATTCAATCATACACTAAAAAGCATGGAAATTGCAAGTTAAGGCTCCCGTCTTAACTTCCGTGCCATGTTAGCAGTAAAGACATTGTACAGTCTCACATATTGTGCTCACTTACAACTTAGGCTAAATGCACCCACACTTTGACTTTGTCTTTCAGCCCTAATCCTCTTCTTCTTTACAGGTTGGGGGCAACCCAGTCATGCTCCTACAACCCAGCCCCCCCTCCATGTTTTTGGAGGAAGAAGGGCTGTCACTGAAATCCATGCACTCTGTGGTTCTGGGTGGGTTTGGGGGGCAAGATCAGCCACCCCAAACATCACTGCAGGATTAGCTAGCTCTGTTGTTTAACCATCTCGTCATCCCTGGCCCCCAAGCTGAGGAGCCTGCTGTGCGGGATCAGATCAGAATGATCTTCAGCTTTCTCCCTTCCACAGACCTTGCTCTCCTCCTCTCCCCACCAGATCAGCTCTAAACATGGCTGACCAGTCACTCACACTGCCTCACTGGGAGGTGCAGCTCCCTCTCTTTCCCCAGCACTGACAGGCTCTGGCAAGCAGTGCCTGCTGGGAGTTGTAGTCCCCAGTATTCAATACTGTTTGCTTTTAAACAGTCTCTGATACCGCTTTTAGACAAGGGCACTGAAGGTGCCTCCAGAGTTGTGCGTTAAGAGAGAAGCCACGCTGCACTGCTGGAAGTGACGTGGAGACCTGAAAATACATGTCTCCAGAACACGCCTCTGCAAAGCGCTGCATCTCCAGCCACCGCCGTTGCTGGCAACGGGGAGCACGTCACTTCCGGCAGTGCGGCGTGGCTTCTCTCTTAATGAGCGTCTCCGGAGGCACCTTCAGTGCCCTTGTCTAAAAGCGGTGTGAGTCTGCATTACACATAGAATGTTCAGAAGCACTCCACAATCAGGATGGTCTCCATAGGCTAACACTGGATTTTTGAGCTGTTCTCAGGAGGGGCGGGGTAGAAATCTAGAAAATAAATAAATAAATAAATAAATAAATGTAAAACTACTAACCGGATTTACAAAGAGTAAACCAGAAGGCACCCCCTGGAAGCCTCTTTGAATTTTTTAAAAGGCTTACACTTCTTCCCAAACAACACAAAAATCCCTTACCCTGCTGAGATTGAGATGGTCTATCTTTTGAAAAAACAGGCTTTCAAAGTGCAGTTTTCCAACTGCAATATCTCAGCTGTTATCCAACCGATTTGGCTGAAGTCTGGACATCATGAACCACTTTCTCCAGTGATTCTTCACCTCAAATTTCATGACCCTAACATTAATCATGCCAATTTTATAGCAAGTAGAATGTTGGGGCTTTATAATGGAAGGTGCAACACACATTAACTATTAGAGCGCTCCTGCGCTCTAATCATTATTTCATCTGTTAGTTACATTACAAGTATTAGAGGAAAAGAGCTAGATAGGATCAAGACCCTATTGTGTTTTTTTAGGGACTGAACTTAGAGTAAATGATGCTCCGCATGCCAAAAAAATTACAATCCAAATTAAGAGAATATGGAGCAAATGTGTGTGATGACTGGGGGAGGAATGAGGACATGCATTTTGAAGCAATGTGCAGAGCTAAATGGTTTTAAGCCTTCCCAAAGATATAAATCAAAAGTTCCTATTGGCCATGAACCTCGCCATTATCAGATGGCAGTTTCCCTGGGAATTGCTGTAAGAGCAGGCCAGAGCTGAGTTGCTAACTGCCAGAGACGAGAAGGCAGAAAGACCTCCTGGCCCAAAAGCAGCAGTAGAGACTAAAAACCAGGGGAGGACAAGATTTCAAGAAATGAGTGTCAAAGGCAGCTGAGATTCTAGCCTTGAAATCAATTATAAAATCTATGAAAGTACTATTTTAACATCCACTTTGTCATCCTGCATAACACAGCCTCAAACCTTGCTAAGTAAATCCTACATGGAGTCCACTACTCCCTCTCTTCTTCAGTGGCAATTAGGAGCTGCTGACACACTGTCTTCAAACTCCAGCTTTACATAATCAATAGAGAAGTCCACACTATTGAGAACAATTAAGTCTGGAATTCACTCTCTCTTATATGCTTAGTAGAACCAACCAACATTTCACAAGCTGCCTGAAACATAAATGCACAGCCACTCTCCATTATAAACCGGGGACTGCTGAAGCCCTGATTTTGAGGAAACCACTTGAGCTACATTGCTGAAAATGTATCCATGACTATAAATTGTGAGGACCATCATATGCACAAAGTTTGGAGAAGATCCATTGGGAAAATAAAATGTTATGACGTTTAAAAGTTAATTGGTTGTGGTCAAAATTCACAGCATCCTCATGATTTTGAATCATCAATATCTCCTCCCCCTGGATGAGTTGAGCCCCCAAACTTCACAGGCTTGCAGCATGAGATCAATAACAACTGCTTGTGAAATATGATAGTAATTGGTGTAGCCCAAACCGAGTTATTATTAAATTAAAAATCAGTTCTGCAGGCTCATGCATGCACACTTGAGGCCAAGAAACACAGGTCAGTTCTGCAGCCGCACACATGCTCAACTGAGCAGCTGCAGACCTGAAAGGTACGTGACTCAACTTCTAAAAACCACGCAACTTATGAGAAGGCAGCTGTGTCACAAAGACTTTACACTCCAGTCAGCTTCATGTCCGTTACACAGCGCCCCCTTCCCTGGCTCACGGATAGGACAGAGGAGCGGAGCCAGGAAGTGTGGCACTGTGTAATGGACATGAAATTGACTGGAGTGTAAAGTGTGTGTGACGGAGCTGGCTTCTGAAAGATACGTGATTTTCAATAGTAGGGTTTAAAATCAACTTTTTACAATCAAGTATCTTTCAGAAGCCAGGTATCTTTCACGTATCTTTCAGAATCACGTATCTTTCAAAAGAAAGGTGGTTCTTTTCAAGATAGCTGCCCAGGTTTTTGGAAGAGGAGAACATGATCTTTTCTTAGGGCACTCTTTCTTTACAGGGTGCACACAGGGTGCAGCAGCACCCAGAAGGTAGGAACCAGAATGTCTGGCAAGGGCAGCAGCAGTAGCAGCTGCCAGACCCGGGCGGATTATGGATTGGGGGGGGGGGGCAGGATTGGTGCAGAGCCAGTCTGTGCCTGACTGGTGCTGTGCCTGCTGTTTCCCCCGATTTTTGATCACCTGGATGGTTAGCTCTGTCACACAGACTTTGCTGATGCTCCTCTGCAAAGTTGCTCCACAGCTCGATGTGGTGGGGTAAGAGGAGGAGACCCGGAGGGGCAGTCATTCTCCTGCTTCTCCTCCCTGAGTGCCCCCCCTGGCCCCTAAGAAAGTTACATAATTTTAAAAAGTACAGTCACTTAGTTTTCCTTAACACACAGCATAAGGAAGAGATGCAGCTAATTAATGACTGCGAGCTTTTATGCCATCCCTCTCCTGCCTCTCCCTCCTAGTGCTGCAGCAGCAGCCACCCGATTGGGCTGGGAGATAAAGCTGTTTGTTTACAAACAACTTCTCCCCATGTGCTGATCAGAAGGTTGTAACAAAGGTTCTTCGAGATGGCTCCCAACATTCTCACAACTGAGTTCTGCATGCTCACCCTATTCAAATAATAGACCACATGATGGTCTCGACCTCCTCTATTATAAAAAGCACTCTTTCCCCTCAGAATGACAGATTGGGATTGGCGGGGGCTGGTGGGGGGTGAGGTTGGGGCTTTCTCTGTGCAGAAGCCTGCTCACCCTAGTCAGTTTCAAACATGAATGTGGTAGAGACAGGGCACCTCTCAGAAGGATGGCTCTAGTTAGTTTCGTCATAGAAGTCTGTCTTTTCCACAGAGGAGGAACAGGGCTTAACCTAGTCAGTGTTACCATGCCAGGAGAGCTAGGTTGTGGACCATAACCTGGTTCCCCTTGACAGCGGGTTGAGTCTGTGGAATTCTCTTTCTCCTCACCCTCCTACTTAGACTATTGTTAGGGTCCAACATTCACCTCTCTGGTGCATGCTCGTATGGCAAAACTATCTAGATTGTCTCTCCTATGAGGGAGAGACGGCTCCCATGGAGAAATTGACTAGAGGGATGAAGCCCGCTCTACTTGCTGTGGAGAAACTTCTCCACAGGGATGAAACTGACTGGCTGGAACCATCGCTCTTAGGGGTTGACAACATCCCGCCTGCGTCCCCTCCTGCTTGAAACTGACTAGGGTGAGCGGGGATGNTTTACATGTATACAAATTTCATACAATTAATACAATAAAGTGTTAACAATGTGAGTGTACATGACATTATACAATTCATTCTACACAATGCAGTTGTGTACAAACAGACTTAATGCACTGTGAAAAAATTGTATGTTGTCGAATTATGATAAGAAATTTATGTTTAATAATAGGAAAATGGGAAAGCTTAGTTATTGATGAAAATGAACATAAGTATGTATGGTAAGGAATTAAGTACATATATTACATGTATGTTGATGATGGTAAAATATTAAATATTGGTCAAATTTTGAAATAATTTCAATGTTTTTTGGTATTTAGGTTTTGTTGCAATGTATGGAGTTGAAGGTTTTTTGAATTGTAATTGTCCAGATTTTTTTTTTTTATTTGAAGAAAACTTGTGCATTTAAGGTTTTTTTAAACTGTTAAAAGTTTTTTGTTTTGGTTTAATAGTACATTTGGTTAGGAAACAAGGGTAGAGGGGGGCATACCTTCTTATTTGTACTCAGAGGGGTAATGCACCCTTTAAAAGCAAACAATCAGGCTATTAACTGGTTAACTAACCAGTTTAGGAATATTTTTTTAATTAGGTACTACTCTGACAAGGATGAGGTGATGGAGGTGGTATCTGCACACATATGGGGCAAGCATTCTACTTCAGTTTGGGCAAGTTTGTTCTACAGGAAGTTTTTGAATGCAATAGCTATGATGCTGGAAATAAAGAAATATCGTTGAGCAATTTTCATGAGTAGGAAAGTAGGCAGCTCAGATGTTCTGGCTCCATCCTAATTTGTATAAAGATGGGTCTGGCTCAGATCCAGATCTAGAACTAGGGTGACCATACCTCCCTTTTTAAAAAGGACACATAAAAAATACATGCTGCAGGGCTGCACTGGAACCAATGCAGTCCTGCAACATGAATTTTTCATAAGCGTCCTCTTTTAAAGGGGAAGTGCCACCCTATCTAGAACAGAACCATGTGGAAATCTGCCTTAGGCCCAGCTCTACGTTAGGATAACTAGTGTATACTCTGTCTATCTGAGTTCCATTTGTAGTTCCCCTTGGGAAAAATAGTATCTGCTTCCCAGCCAAGACAGCTGCTAAATGCTCAAAAGGCGAAGCCTCCACCAGGATTGATGCCGATCTGGTCCTCAAGGTGAAATATACAATTTGTGGGGCTGCCCAACTCCACATGCTTCCCTGAACATTTCACTGGATTTCATGCCCAAATTGCCTTAATCTCTCCTCCTCTTCATGTTTAAAGGGCTTGGTGATCCTTCCAGATAGAAGTGCCATGCAAATGCATATTGTTTTTGAAATATTCAATGTGCCTTATTTGGGAGAAAAATTCCTTGAGCAAAGTTTGGGTCTTTCTACACATGTTGTTGTTCAGGTAGCTACACCTCAAGTGACAATCCATCAGACAATCAAGGAGCTAGGGGGTGATTTCAGACGTTACGGGAGGCCGGTTCACCACTAGGGCTGTAGCGGAATATCGCAGCGGTAGCTATTTCTGGCGGAAACAGTGTTTCCGCAATTAGTGGAACGGCATGGCAGAGGCTTTCATTCCGCGGTTTCATTCCGCGGTTCCGCAGTTCC
>QEPC01010816.1:2781167-2791222 GCA_003113815.1 Sphenodon punctatus | reverse complement strand
CACACACACACACACACACACACTGCCCTGAGGCACTTCCTAGATGCATTCTTCACACAAACACTGCCCTGAGGCAGCCTAAAGTAACCGCAGCTGTAAACGTGACAGGCTGCCATGGAAACCAAGTGACCACAGCTGCCTGAAGCAAAGCAGTTTACCAGGAGAACCTTTTACACAAAAAAGTTCTGGGAGAAGTTTCACGCAGAAGTTCAAAGATCCAGAAGTTTAAGATCTGGGTGAGTGATTTAGACACACAGAAAGTTCAGGATGTAACAGCAAACATCCAGGAGGAATGTGTGTGTAAAAACACACAGTGTCTTAAAAGGTGATGCTACTGCTATTCAAATTCCCCTAATTCAGAGCAGCTGAGCTGGGGAGAATTCCAAAATGGTACCAGTTTGCTGACTTCTGCAACATGAATTTCAATTGGTGGTTGCAACACCAATAAGAATTCATGTTATGGAAATGGGAGAAGCAGCTAACTTTAAAAAAAATAAAAAATTCTCCAAGCTCAGCCAGAGTGGAAAGTCAGGGGGTTTGGCAGCTGCAACCCATGTTGTGTCACCCCTAGGGTACATTTAATCCATTCCCAGTTTGACAGCCCCTATCAGAATGTCCCTTGCAGGTGTTTTTACAGAGGGTCTTGCAGGAATTCACAGTCAAAGGCCCTTTTCATATGGGCAGCACCCATGCATGAACATTCAGAAATCTGGGTGTTCATGCATGTGTGCATCTTGTGTGAAATCCACAAGGGGTGGGGGTGCGTGCGTTCATACACGCTCCTGCAAACATGCATACACACCCACCTCCACCCATCACCCACACACGGAGCAAAAATACCAGTTGCTCTGCGTGTGGGTGATGGGTGGAGGTTGGTGTGCGCTAGTGTGCACTCGTCTAAACTTTCAACCCACCCACTGCACACGGACCACAGCGCACACTGACACCTCCCGCCCCCACACTGCAGCGCATGTGAAAAGGACCAAAGACGTGGTTGAATGGGGTCCTGTCCTGTTCAACTTATTGAGCACCATTTATGTCCCTCTCAAAATTTGTCATTGGTCCTTATAGTGTGAAGTCACTTCTGTATTTTAACCATGATCAAACCTTTGCTCATAACTTGCAAGGGTGTTTAAAGGACATGGGGCTTGTGACACCTAGGACATAGGTGGACAACAGAGTTGGGATGTAGGATCAAGATGGGGGCCAGAGTAAAAGGAGAACAAGAGTTTGGTGCAAAGAGTGGGGCTGTTCACAGGGCCTTGGAGCAGAGCAGCACTGGGGAAATAGGTAAGAAGGACAGGACTAGGAGCAAGAGCTAGGCAGGAGTGGCAAGAACTGGAAGTGAGGAGTCAGAAGATCTGCCCAATTTCCTGTTGTCACCAGCCAGGAAACCGGAAGGCATGGCAAGCTGGAGGGGTGTTGCTGTGGTGGGATGGAAAGGCTTCTTGGAAGGGGGAGGAAATAATTGGACCAGAGGCAAGGCAAAGCACAGTGCTGCTCCAGGCCTGGCAGCCAGAGTCCAAGGTTAGTGTATTGAGACAATGGGTGTTTTTACACACACATTTCTCCTGCATGTTTGCTGTTACATCCTGACCTGAACTTTCTGTGTGTCTAAATCACTCACCCAGATCTTAAACATTTGGCTCTTTGAACTTCTGCATGTTCTCATAGATTTAAGAAGTCTTTGATCTCTGTGGTTTTACAAATCTGGATCCTGTAACATCTGGTTGTCTCCCAGAACTTGTGAGTGTAAAAAGTTCTCCTGGTAAACTGCTTTGCTCCAGGCATCTGTGGTCATTTGGTTTCCATGGCAGCCCCTCACATCTACAGCTACTTTAGGCTGCCTCAGGGCAGTGTGTGTGTGTGTGTGAAGAATGCATCCAGGAACTTACTTGTGGACCTGTAAACCCAGAATATTGAAAGACCAGCACTTTAAGGTGTGTGTAAAAATGCCCATTGCCTCTGGGGTAATTCATTGCTCTCCAGTAGAACTGAGAGAAGAACGACGGTGAAATTTCCTGGTTTTACATATTTATTTATTTTTTTAAAAAACAGAACATTTTTGCTTAACAGGGAGAGAATAGAGGTGCATTTCATAAAACTGGACTCCAAAGGAAGTTGGAACTCCAGGTGAATCTTGGGGGCTGTGAGCAAACTCCTACAGGGGCATGCTGAAGTCGTGCAAACTCAACTCGTTACAGTTCACACAACATAAATAACTGGCATGACCTCGGGTTCATTATTCGGCCTTTCTGGTAGCAGCAATAAACAGCCAAGTGAGCCGAGCAGGGTGAACTTAAGGAATAAAATGAGGAATGTCCCTTGTATGAGAGAGTTGAGAGGTATGAGGTGATCTGTCACCCGATTTATCACCATCTCCCAATTTAGTTGAATGCCTCATGCTTTCTCATCATACATTATGTAACATTAGATGCTCAGCTCATGCTTGACTGCTCTATAGAGGCCAATTAAATGGAATGTAGAGTAATTTTACATTGAATTCCCAACCCCCTTGATCTGGCATTGTGGATGGCCGAGTGGGGGTAAGGCTTGCAATAGAATAGGCTTTTGGGGGGGTTGTTGTTGCTGAAGTACTAAACAGAACAAATGGATGCATCAAACCAATTTACTAGAATTCTTTGTTCCTGTCTCAAGGGGCTACCTTTTTAGAATGGAATATGTGACTCATCCCAAAGCCACCCTCATTGCTCTTGGTAATTTTATATAAGCTTGCATATTCTCACCAACAGAAATCGGTCCAATAAAAGATACAATCTGAACTAAGTCCGTGTCTCTTTCTTTTGGGACCAACACAGCAACCAAGCACTCTTTCTAGACTCGAATAAATCTATCACACAGAAGTTTCTATTGGTTTCTCCCAGAAAAGTCTTGTCACTGCTGTGACAGATAGACAGTATCTCACTGAACAACACAGAGGTTGATTGTATGAGAATTAACTAGTTCCCATAGCTTTATGAAGTAACTTCAATGAAAGTTCAGTGTCAACTTGCTTGTACAAGAATTTTCATCCAGTGAGTTCATGGTTAACGTGGGATTTGAGTCTTAGTATCCCAGATTCCAGTCCAACATCTTATCCACTAGGTTATTGCATTTGCATAGTGCTGAAGCTATAGAAGTTTAATAAGATGAATCACAGAGCTACTTGGGAAGCCAAATTTTCATCCTGAGAGAATTTTACAAATTATTTTTCTGCATCTGAATGAACACTTGGAATCTAAAAAAACAAAGCCAACCTCCCCACCCCCACTGAAAAATTTAACATTAGAAACACTAAACTGAAACATGTCTGTCTACTTTTTCCAATGAAAACATCAATTTTGAAATAAATTTTTTTTCTCTATGTGGATTCCCAGATAGATATTATTACATTGAACTTGATAGAAATCTTCCCACGGGTGGGGTGTGATTTTCATGAAATCCTGGTTTCTCCTGGGCAAATTTGTTCTAAAAGTTTTGGCTGACACTAGGGGTAGACTCTCAGAATGACAGCCAAGCAGAGAGTTAAAAATCTTGTCCTTCCTGAAAGGCACCTCTGGAAATGCTGCTGGGATGCAGAGGAATTCAGCGACCAGCTCGTATCCAGCAGCAAGCACCTAACTGATCAGTGGGATATTCGCTGCTGTGTTTAAAAAGCATCTGGTCCCATGACACCAAGGAATGATCTCACCAGGCTTGTAGAGCAGCATGGAGTGGTTTCCCTATCCAGAGCCTACAGAAGAGTCCTTTTCTGGTTATTTTTGCTCTGTAGGAGAGCATTTCCTATTCCTCTGGGGACCAGAAGGTCTTTTTTCTTTATTACCTTTGGATTCAGATTACAAGACGACTTTCCCTCTCATGTTTGGGATTTTGCCCACAGAACTGCCTCGTTGCTTTTGTTATCAGTTGCTGAATGACCCCCTGGCTCCCTGGTGTCTGAACTAAAACCCTAAGTTCCCTTTCCAGCTGCCACCACTCTAACCAGGCAGCCCGTTGCAGTCAAGCCCATGTGCGATAACACTAATTCTGTGCGTTGACTAAAGTCAGTGCTGAAATTTTATCTCAATACTTTTAAAACAGAGACAGCTGTGAGTAGCTGTTAAAGAGACACCAATGTGAGAGCTCAATACAAAATACGCATGTTCAACATAATGCCTTCAATAAAAATTGTGCTACAAGACCACAGAAATGGAAGAAACCAAGACATATTAATAATTTGAAATGGAAACAATTTTTATTTTTCAAAATAGGGGGCCCCCCTTTTAATGTGTCTTGTTTAAAATGACTGATCCACCTTTAAGTCTTTGAAGCTCCTTCTATCTCGCCAAGCGTATTGATGGGTAGCATTTTGACACATGGTTTCGGTTTACTGTGCCATGTCGCAATAAGCAAATGCAAATTGCCAATAATGACCTTTTAAATCAAATGTGGGTTTCTCAAAAATTAAGCCTTTTGAACAAATAAATGTTCAGGTTGTGTTGGGTTTCCCCTTCCCTCCTCCCACCCCCGCCCCAATGTGTGTTGTTTTGCAAATTAGTTTCATCGTTTTCAAACAGAATGCACATTTCAAAGGAGTTCATGTTTAATGAATTTAGGACAACTAAAAAAAAATTTACCCTGAATGCGTCATTAAAAACACATGGATTTTAAATTCTTCTTCTTAAACAGAAAATTGCATTAACAGATTTTGACCTCAAGACTCAGTCAAACTACATGTGTTAAAGGCTGAGTATTTAGACTCTGATCTGTAGTCCTGTGACTCTGTGCTGCTGGAATAAATGTAAGGTTCTGATGTAATAGCACCCTACAGATGTCTTGTATTAACGTTATTTCCCTAACGGTAATAGCATTAAAGGCCTGCCTACTTTGCTATTGAGTTACCTTGTTTAGAGTAATTTGCACAGAAAGGCTGTACAGGAACATGTGAATCTATTTGTTACATATGTATTCTTTGAAAAAATATAACCAAAAGTGTTCAAATCAAAGAGAGCTCATGTTTTGACTCAAATACTAGCTTGTCAAATATTTTCATTTTTAAAAAATGTGTATTGCTTTTCTTGAATAATTTATTAGCGGGACTTTTGTTATATCTTCCACATGGAATTCATGAAGAAAAATAATATTTTGGATGTGTGTGTGTGAGGAAGCGGTTTGGATGAGTGAAAACTCACACATGGAAAACAAATGAGCAGAGAAAAGCACTTTTCTTTGCTAATGGCCACTTGGTCTGCAGCCAGAATTCATACAGATCCTTAAAATCAAGTAAATTATGCCTGTAGTGATAGCTCCCTTTTGCTGGAGTCCCATAGTAGAACCAAATGTTGGCCTGGAAGAGAAGTGCCAATTTCACTTTTAATTTCCTCATTCCTTTCAATTAAAGAATCTCCAATTCGAACAGAAGGCCTCATGCATATTTTATAGTACTGAAAGTAGCACTGAAATGTACATACTGCTCAGATGCAACACCTTTTATTTATTTATTTATTTATTTATAATTATATTCGTATGCCGCCCCGTCCTGCTACAAGCATCTTGGGGTGGTTAACATGGTTTTAGAATGTGGCAGTGTTTATATTTTGTCACTGTTTCATCACAGTTTTTCTCTTTCATTATATGCAGTTGTACTCACAGGGCATTTTTAGATGCACACATTTTTTGCCCGACTGAAGGTCCAGGTTCTGCAAACTTCCTCAAGGGATGTTTAGGCTCTCCACTCCCAATCAGAGGTTGCCCGGGGTGCTGCTGGAAACAGTGGTGACAGTAACTCCCGCATGTTTTGAGAAGCAGACTTGGTAAATCCCCGAGTACTTGGGAACCTTTTTTTTTTAGGGATGTGACTTTTGGTATTGCTGAGAATAGAAAGTACCCGACAATGACTCCATCGGATTAAACTGATATCTTGGTTCTTCCTCAATATCAGCGGTATCGGATTTTTTGCATTGGTTTTTTTATCGGATTTTTAACATTGCAGTTTTCTCCATGGAAGTCAATAGGGGAAACCGCAATGTTAACAATCCAATACTGAGAGAACCAAGAACCTGTAGGCAAACCGGTAGACAGAGATTGATACCGACAGAAACTGAGATTTTGCCCAAGTCCCACCTGTATAATATTTTTCTGAATTTGAATGGACAGTTGGAATCTAAAAAAAAAAAAAAGTTGGGGACTTTCTGCAGCTACACAAAGGAGAAGGATGATTAGGACACTAGTTCATCATCAAATTTATTAAAGCGTGACCAACGGTCATTGCTTAAAACAAACAAACATAAACATACAACCAGCACAAAAAGAATAACCCAATGTCAATATTAGCAAGGGAAAACCATATAAGTAAGTGGCCAAATTAGACAAGGAAATAACAACCATGATATCTACCCGAGGTAACCCTAAGAATCGGGCACCCATCATGGCCAAACACAATATATAAGAATACATAGACCTACTCTTATCATATGGCTAGCCCATTAAAATCAACTCTTAATCTAATCATTCCACATATCAAAAATAAAAGGAACAAGTTAATATTGGATAATCATATCGGGAATAAAAACCCTATAGACTTCTCTGTCAGCCCATGGGGCCTAGCAAAACAGTCCTGCAGGTAAGGTCTGCAGCCATGAGTTCTTCAAGAATGGAAACCCCGCTGGGGGAAATTCCCGTGTGGTAAGGGCTGCTTGCATGGTTAATCGCCGGCTTGAGACAATAGGGCAACGAGAACGGAAAATAGATATAGGCCCGGAACCTGCAGAGCAACCATCAACAGCCAAAGCTCCCATGGGACTGGGGGGTTGCGTCTCTACAAATCCCCAGGGACCTGTCTCCGCTAGAGGCATACCTATGTTGACCCTTGGGAGCATCCTGGGAAGAAGGGGAGAAGAAATTGTTGATTGAGAACTATGTTGAAAGCGACCCACCAGGCAAGACATAATTGGGAGGGGCATCAAAAACTTCTGCGCTGGCCGGCTCCTTAGAACTGTGACCTACCACGATATTAGCTAGATTAGTCACCCTCCCTCCCAGGACACTAGTTTGGGACTAGGAAAAATCAATTCTTTGCTCTGCAAGACTTCATGTGATCTTGGGAAAATCAATTAATTTTTCTGTACCTCATCTGTAAAAGAATGGCACTTACGCAAGTGTTGTAGAAATAGATGCATCAAAGGCCCTTTTAAAATGGACCACAGTGTGTGTGGTGGTGGTGGTGGTGTGTGTGTGCATGCAGCAGCGTGGGTGGTGAGGGGAGGCAGGTGCACACTGATCCACACATCCCCCCCACGCATCTCCCCACATCCCCACTCACAGAGCAATCACCATTTTGTCCAATTTCTATGTGAGTGGACGATGGGTGGGGGTGGGAGCTCATGCATTTTTCACAGGAGTGCACCCCCCCCCACTGGTCACGGCATTCAAATAGGTGGTACCCACTCATGCCCACGCAGTGAATCTGCATGGGCATGAGTAGGTGCGACTCATGTAAAAAGGACCAAAATATTGACTCTAGAGCAGGGGTGGTCAGACTTGTGCATGTAATCCACTTGAACCAGGCATCACCCAGGACCTCTCCCACTGGCCCTCATCTCTAGAGCACCACAACAGCTGGTCTCAGGAGTGGAGAGGACCAGTCCCCTTTAGAGAGAGTATTCCCTGCTGCACTGGAGAAGCTCTCCTAGTCTATCCTCCCTGGAGACACTCCCTGGGATGCTGTTCCCACGCTTCTCCTGAGAAGTGAACTCTGAGAGACTGGTTCTCCCCCCCACACCATGATCCAGTGGGAACTAGATTATGATCTACCAGTAGATCATGATCCACCTCTCAGCCACCCCTGGTTTACAGGGTGGCTGCTGGGTTGGTTCCAAACATGTGAGAGACAAGAGAAAGTAGCTAAGATTAGAACTGAGCTGGGTACCTGAAAAAAATGGTAAACCTGACAAGACTGCACGATCCAAACAGGAAATTATGGTTTGGATAACAACAGATACCTGTTGACTCTCCATTTGGTATCTGTTTTGGTTATTCCAGTTTGGTTTGGATAGTTTGGTATTTTGACCATTTCAGTATTTTGGATGCATCATTTCAACAATATTTGCACTATTGTGGACACACAGTTTCTGAAAATGCTGTGACCGAAATATTGAAATACTGAAACAACTGAAATGAAAAACAGAAAAAGGAAAAAAAACCAAAATGGAATACCTGAATAGCCAAGGGGATACCCAAAAATGCAAATAATACCAAGGAATAATAAACCCAGTATTTGTTTCAGTTCTAGTTAGATAATAACTTTTTATAAGACCAATTCTGGTAAGAATAAAATATGTAGGCATTTGAGCTTCAAAGAGTCTTTCCTTATGCAAAAATAAATAAGCTCAGAATTTAAACTGAGCTAAATGCTGGCTAGGTTTGATTATGAAATGATAGCTTGCAGTCACTTTAGTTGAATTAGGTCATAATATTGACAGAGACAAAAGGCAAAGGATATAATACTCATCCATTAAAGTCAACAGAACTTGACTTCAGTGAGGATGGGATCACACCCAAAATAGGATGGTAACTCACTGGACCAGTTTCTGTTTATAAGAGCGAGGCAAGATTTTAGTCTCCACAAAGTTATTCCTAGGCAAGAAGCTGGTCAAGGATACCTCCAGGATGATACATCCAGTGGTGGTTGGGAGTTGGGCAGAAGGGCAAGGAATGAGGGAGAGGTGGGGGTGGCTTCACGGAGGGCAGGGCAGAGCCCCACCACCTCTCCCCCACCAGCCACCTCTGGTATCATCTCTTACTCTTCTTTCTTCTCTCTGAGCAACAAGGTGACTGTGCCCTAGACCAGATGTGGGGAACCTTAGGTTTGGGAACCAAATGGGGTCTATGGCTAGTTTTTATTTGGCCCCTTTCCAGTGCCTGGGTCTGGTCTTTGAAACCAGTTCCCTACCTCCAGCACTGGAAGACTGAGCTCAGGATAAGCGAACAGAGATGAGTCACACACACAAATACAAGGGACAAATCCATGAACTGGACTTTTCTCTCTCCGAGCTCACTCCTTAAGTTCCCCTGCCCCCAAAGTCTATGTGGACCTCAGAGCTTGTATTCATTTTCGAAGTGGAAAAACATTCCTCACCTTAACTTACACAATAAAATGCCCAAGTAATGTAGCAACTCCTACATTATTTGCTAACTCAGACATAAAATGCTCAAGCCCTACAAGTATTTAAGACATATATTTATTTATTTATATAGAGAGAGAGAGGAACAAGTGTCGGTTATGCTATCTTATCTTGGAGCAGGGAGTTGAAATAGAAGACTCTTGTGTTCCCTTCCATTTCATCAGTTCTATGATGACACTTTACAAACATTATGTGACCACAAGGCTTAATTTTTGTAATTCCATCTTCTGTGGGCTTCCAGTGGTGCTTCTCCCTCACTTGAGGCTCGTTCCGAATGCGGTAGTGCAGCTGCTTACTGGCTTGGGCAGCCATGATCATATTATGCCCACCCTGTATTTGCTGCCTGTAGAGTGGTGGATTGAATTTAAGTCTGCACAGCTGGTTTTCAGGGCCTTGAAGGGTATAGGCCTTGGCCATCTTCGAGGCCTGCTCCTAGAATCATGCCCTGATGGTTATCTGAGCTCAGAAACCACCCGCTGTTTGGGGATCCCACCATCATGCTTTAAGTTGGCAGATTATAGGGATGGGCGAACAGACCATGGTTCAGGTTTGGTCATTCGGTTCGGCCGCGTTCGGTTTGGCCATTCGGGTTCGGCTGTTCAGCCATTCACCGGGTTCATGTTCGGCCGTTCGTGTTCAGCTGTTTGGTTCGGGTTTGGCCGGTCGGCCAAAAAAATAATGCAAGAGCCAGAAATCACCCCAGAAATCGGAAATTCGAGCGCGTGCTGAGTTGTGTGGTGGGTGAGTGTGTGTTTGACTTGGTGGCTGCTCGGTTTGTGTGTTTTGGCTGTGTTTGACTGTTTGTGACTTTGTTGGATTGGCTGTGCTGTGTGTTTGGGTGGTTCAGTTCGTGTGTGTTGTGGGTGAGAGAGTGGTCCTTGTTTAAAAAAAAAA
>QEPC01010816.1:2735386-2750542 GCA_003113815.1 Sphenodon punctatus | reverse complement strand
CTGCTGCTGCTGCTGCTGCTGCTGCTGCTGCTGCTGCCATCTCTTCTGTACCATGGGTTGTGTGCCCCCCAATCCAATGTCAGCTGTGGCTTCTAATGCTCCCTCTGCTGTGCCACGGGTTCTGCTACCGAGAAATCCAGTGTCTGTTGCTGCTGCTAATGCTGCCTCTGCTGTGCCATGTGTACTGGACCCCAGAAATCCAATGTCTGCTGCTGCTGCCAATGCCGCCACTGCTGTGCTGCGGGTACTGTGCCTGGGCAATCCAATGTCTGTTGCTGCTGCTTCCAATGCCGCATCTGCTGTGCCACTGATTCTGCTACCAGACAATCCAATGTCTGTTGCTGCTGCCAATGCCGCCTCTGCTGTGCCATGGGTACTGTGCTTGGGCAATCCAATGTCTTCTGCTGCTGCCAATGCTGCCTCTGCTGTGCCATGGGTTCTGCTACCGGGCAATCAAATGTCTGCTGTTGCTCCTTCTGGTGACTCTGCTGTTCCACAGGTACTGTGCCCCAGTAATCCAATGTCTGTTACTGCTGTCAATGCCGCCTCTGCTGTGCTGATGGTACTGTGCCAGAGAATTCCAATGTCTGCTGCTGCCAATGCTGCCTCTGCTGTGCCACAGGTACTGTGCCCAGGCAATCCAATGTCTGCTGTTTTTGCCAATTATGCTGCCTCTGCTGTGCCATGGGTTCTGCTACAAGGCAATCCAATGTCTGCTGCTGCTGCCAATACTGCCTCTACTGTCTTTGTCATGGGTTCTGCTACCTGGCAATCCAATGTCTGCTGCTGCTGCCAATGCCACTTCTACTGTGCCACGGGTACTGTGCCTGGGCAATCCAATGTCTGCTGCAGCTTCCAGTGCTGCCTCTGCTGTGCCATGGGTCCTGCTACCAGGCAATCCAATGCCTGCTATTGCTGACTTTGCTGACTCTGCTGTGCCATGGGTTTTGCTGCATGGCAATCCAATGTCTGCTACTGCTGCCAATGCTGCCTCTGCTGTTCCACCAGTACTGTGCCTGGGCAATCCAATGTCTGCCGCTGCTGCCAATGCCACCTCTGCTGTGACACGGGTACTGTGCCTGGGCAATCCAATGTCTGCTGCTACTTCCAATGCCTCCTGTGCTGTGCTATGGGTTCTGCTACCAGGCAATCCAATGTCTGCTGCTGCTGCCAATGCTACCTCTGCTGTGCCATGGGTACTGTGCCTGGGCAATCCAGTGTCTGCTGCTTCTGCCAATGCCAACTCTGCTGTGCCATGGGTTCTGCTACCGGGCAATCCAATGTCTGCTGCTTCTACTTCTGCTGCCTCTGCTGTGCCACAGGTACTGTGCCCGGGCAATCCAATGTCTGCTGCTGCTGCCAATGCCACCTCTGCTGTCTGTTCCATGGTTTCTGTTTCCAGGAAATCCAATGTCTGCTGCTGCTGCCAATGCCACCTCTGCTGTGCCATGGGTTCTGCTACTGGGCAATCCAATGTCTGCTGCTGCTGCCAATGCTGCCTCTGCTGTACCACGGGTACTGTGCCTGGGCAATCCAATGTCTTCTGCTGCTGCCAATGTTGCCTCTGCTGTGCCATGGGTTCTGCTACTTGGCAATCCAATGTCTGCTGCTGCTGCTTCTGGTGACTCTGCTGTGCCAAAGGTACTGTGCCCCAGCAATCCAATGTCTGTTACTGCTGTCAATGCCGCCTCTGCTGTGCTGATGGTACTGTGCCCAGGAATTCCTATGTCTGATGCTGCTGCTGCTGCCAATGCNCAATCCAATGTCTGGTACTGCTGCCAATGCCTCCTCTGCTGTGCCATTGTTTCTGCTTCCAGGCAATCCAATGTCTGCTGCTGCTGCCAATGCTGCCTCTGCTCTGCTATGGGTTCTGCTACTGGGCAATCCAATGTCTGGTACTGCTGCCAATGCCTCCTCTGCTGTGCCATTGTTTCTGCTTCTAGGCAATCCAATGTCTGCTGCTGCTGCCAATGCTGCCTCTGCTGTCTTTGCAATGGGTTCTGCTACCAGGCTATCTGGTTTCTTCTGCTGCTGCTAATGCCACTTCTACTGTGCCGTAGGTACTGTGCCTGGGCAATCCAATGTCTGCTGCAGATACCAGTGCTGCCTCTGCTGTGCCATGGGTTCTGTTATCGGGCAATCCAATATCTGCTGCTGCTGACTCTGCTGTGCCATGGGTTCTGCTGCTGGGCAATCCAATGTCTGCTGCTGCTGACAATGCCATCACTGCTGTGCCACCAGTACTGTGCCCAGGCAATCCAATGTCTGTTGCTGTTGCCAATGCCGCCTCTGCTGTGCCATGGGTTCTGCTACCAGGCAATCCAATGTCTGCTGCTGCTGCCAATGCTACCTCTGCTGTGCCATGGGTACTGCTGTGCCATGGGTACTGTGGGTAATCCAATGTCTGCTGCTGCTGCCAATGCTACCTATGCTGTGCCATGGGTTCTGCTACCGGGCAATCCAATGTCTGCTGCTGCTGCCAATGCTGCCTCTGCTGTCTGTGCCATGGGTTCTGCTACCGGGCAATCCAATGTCTGCTGCTTCTACTTCTGCTGACTCTGCTGTGCCACAGGTACTATGCCATGGTAATCCAATGTCTGCTGCTGCTGCTGCTAATCCTGCTTCTGCTGTTCCATGGGTTCTGTTACCAGAAAATCCAAAGTCTTCTACTGCTGCCAATGCTGCCTCTGCTGTGCCATGGGTACTGTGCCTGGGCAATCCAATGTCCCTGCTGCTTCCAATGCTGCATCTGCTGTGCCATGGGTTCTGCTACCTGGCAAGCCAATCTCTGCTGCTGCTGCCAATGCCACCTCTGCTGTGCCATGGGTACTGTGCCCGGGCAATCCAATGTCTTCTGCTGCTGCCAATGCTGCCTCTGCTGTGCCACGTGTTATGCTACCAGGCAATCCAATGTCTGCTGCTGCTGCCAATGCTGTCTCTGCTGTTCCATGGGTTCTTCACCCAGGCAATCCAATGTCTTCTGCGGCTGTGAATGCTGCCTCTGCTGTGTCATGGGTTCTGCGCCCGGGCAATCCAATGTCTCCTGCTGCTGCCAATGCCACCTGTACTGTGCCATGGGTACTGTGCTCTGGCAATCCAATGTCTGCTACTGGGTGGCCATGTGATTCACCACCGGGCAAGGCTCGACCAATTTGTAGAAGAGATTGTTGAGATTCTGTGAGTAGGATGCAAGCCTGCAATGCCCGGCCAAGTAGGGATGCCAGCCACCAAACCCTGGCCGGGCCTCTGCTGCTGCTCCACTGATCAAGTAACAAGTAACAAATTGTTATTGCCCTCCCCCCTTCCAATTCATTCTGAGCTAACCACTGATCCTGTCAGCAGGCATTTTCAGAACTCACCATCTCCCAGCAGTTTGTGTTCCTCCCAAGCCATTGCCATCCTCCTCCTATTTCACCCATTTCCACACATTTACTTCCATAGTTTCATTTATTTAGATTAGATTAGATAGATTTAGGTGTTATACCCGGCATCAAGAAGCAGTCATTCCAGCCTCAACTTCCACCGTCAGGGTTCTGGGACCTACATTGCAGGCAGGGAGGGCTGTTCATCCACGTCATCCAGAAGCTGACACTCTAGTCCCAGAACCCAACGTCAGGGTTCTGGGGCCATCATTCCACTCATGGGGAGCTGTCATTCCACGGTATCAAGAAGCAGCCACTCCAGCCCCAGGATCCACCATCAGGGTTCTGGGGTCTCTGTTACAGGCATGGAGGGCTGTCCATCCATGTCATCCAGAAGCAATAAGGGTGCTGCTGCTGCTCGTCCTGCTGCTGGTGTTGCTACTGCTAGGGCTGGGGGCAGGGATAGACCCCGCTGGCTGAAACGGGTGGCTGCTCCCACCATCTCCAGGGGCATCCTGCTGCTTCTGCCGCTCACTCTCAAGAGCCCACTCTGCCTGCCGGACCCTCTCTACCAGGTCACCCTTCCAGTGCCCATAGAGCGCTGTCTGGTGTGCCACACTGCCCTTGACCCTGGGGTCCAACATGGTCACCAAAACATATTCCACCCACTGCAGGAGCTCATTGAACCGCACCTTCATCCCTGCCTTCAGCTGCTGCACCAGGGTAACTGCCTCATCCTGCCCTGAGGGTCACAATCCCACCCCTGGAGAATCTCCTCCAGTCTCCTCAGGAGACTCTGGACCAGAGGGGTCATCTGGCTGATGGTGGTCGTGGAAGAGCTGATGGTCTTTGTCACAGCCAGGAACAGTCTGAGAACAAAGACAGTGCTCTGCCTGCTTTTCCCAGTGTAGGTCGCTGCCCTTCACGCTCCGGTTAAAGAAACCAGTCAGCTTCCTCCCCTGCTTGATCAGGGAGCTTAGGGTGCCTGCCCCAATCCCTTCTCCCCCAAGCCCAGAGCAACCCTAACCACCAGGTGAAGGGTGTGTGCAGCACAAGGGATGCTGGTGAAACCCCCCTCATGGACTGCCTTCAATATGTTGGCCGCATTGTCGGTCACCATGCACCTGTTGGTGAAGGGCGCACCTGGCATGACCCACTCCCTGACCATGGTAGTCAGGGCTGCCTCGATGTTCTGAGAAGTGGGGGGGCATCCATGCCTTCTGCCTGAAGCAGGGCCCACCTGTACCCTGCTTTGGGACCCCTCCTGTCACTCCCAAATGCTGCCTCTGGGTTCTGCCACCCATGCGCCGTCACTGCCAGGTTGGAATGCTGTGCATTTCTGCTCAACCACAGGTCGGTGGTGAAGTGGACGGTGGCACCTCCAGCCCCTGCCAGCTGCTCCCTCACCCTCTCCTTTAAAGTCCGCTAGAAGGCTGGTACCACCTGCCGACTCAAGGTGGTGCACGAAGGCAGCTTAAACTGGGGGGCTAGGAAGCCAATCAGGTGCCTAAATCCCATGTCCCCGACCACCGAGAAGGGCTGCCCAACAAGCACAATCATTTCCCCCGACATGTGCATGGCTTTCAGTTAAAAGCCAGGCTGCCCTCCACATCCTGCAGCTGCCAATGGACTTGGCAGTTACCCCCACCCCAGCTCCTCTATGGTGCTCTGATGCTTCTGGGCCTCAACTGGCTGCTGCTGCTGCTGCACCGCTGACAGCACTAATGGGAGGGGCAGAACATGGTGGTGACACAGCTCTCGGAGGCACGTGTGGACGGCCCTGTCCAAAGTGGCCAAGGGTCTGTTGTCCTGCCCCCCAACAAGGGTCCCCTGCGAATGGGTGTTCTCTATAGCGGGGGACATTTGCTTGCTGCACCGCCTGAGACTGGGGGCCAAGTTGGTAGAGCAGTTGCCTGTCTGGCTGACCTCATGACACTGGGTGGCATTGGAAAGCTGTAAGCCTGCCAGTCGGCCTCTAGCTAGATGATCTTGGCCCGCCTATCTGACAGGCTCTCTCGCTGCACAGTCTTTGCCATAATATCTGAGTGCCCTTCCAATGTCCCAGACTGCCTTCCCTACTGCCTCTCATGCCATGCTGCCTGTCTGCCTGCCTGGTTTGCCAACCTCAAAGCTTGCCTCAGCCTGCCTTCCAGTGCTCATGCCACGCTGCCTGTCTGCTGCTGCCAACGCTGCTGCCTCTGCTGTGGCATGGATTCTGTGCCCTGGCAATCCAATGTCCACTTCTGCTGCCTCCTCTGTGCTATGGGTTATGTGCCCCGGAAATCCAATGTCCACTTCTGCTGCACCATGGGTTTTGTGCCCTGGAAGTCCAATGTCTGCTTCTGCTGCCTCTGCTGTGACATGGGTTCTGCTACTGGGCAATCCAATATCTGCTGCTGCTGCTGCTGCTGCTGCTGCCTCTGCTATGCCATGGGTTCTGTGCCCCGGAAATCCAATGCTACCGGGGGAGCTGAACATGAGTTCCTGTCCACCATGGCAACCATGGGTCTCTCCCAGAGGGTCAATGGCCCAACACATCTTTGAGGACATATCTTGGACCTTATGTTTTGCACTGGCCTTGAAGCGGGTGCTCCGTTAATTGCAGAGATATCAGCTGTGCACTTGTCATGGATGGATCAATACCTCCTGCAGACCTCCCTTCTAGCACACGTCTGCCCTGGAAGAGTGTGGAACGTATTAGGATGGTCCACCCCCGGAGGCTGTTGGACCCATTGCGGTTTCTAAGTGCTCTGGGGGAGTTACCCTCTGACCTTGCTGACCATCTCATCAATGACCTCGTTAAGCTATGGAACACCTTGCTTATGGAGGCTATCGATCAGATGGCTCCCAGGTGTTCATTACCTAGGCAGAGGCTCCACAGACCCCATGGTTTTTTGAGGAGCTGCGGAGGCTGAAGCAAGCTGGGCAATGGTTGGAGTGACGGTGGCATCGTTCTCATGCTGAAGCCAACAGATTGCGGCATATCACTAGTTAACGAGCCTATGCTGTGGCTATGCGGGTAGCAAAGAGGGAGTTCTTTGCTACCATCATAGTGTCCACAAAATCCCGTCCAGTGGAGCTGTTCTGGGTTGTGCAGGTGTTGGTCAGTCCGGCGGCCCTCAACCCTGGAGTTGAGTCATCATCTGCCCGCTGTGACATGTTTGCGGATTATCTTGTGGATAAAATCGTTTGTATTCATGACTTTGATGCCGCACTTAGTACAGTAGAGGAGGTATAGGTTGTAGAAGCCCTGTCATGTCCAATTTTGTGGGATCAATTTCAGTTGGTGACACCCGCTGACGTGGTGGAGGTTCTGGGGGCAGTTCGGGTCACCTCTTGTGAATTAGATATGTTCCTGTCCTGGCTAGTTAAGAGCTGCTGGGAGACAATGGGGCCATTGCTTGCTGGCTGGGTGAATGCCTCCCTTCGAGAGGGCAGAGTGCCGAGCTGCCTCAAGGAGGCAGTGGTGCAGTCTCTGCTCAAGAAACCATTGCTTGACGTTGACTCTCCTGCCAGCTATTGGCCTGTCTCTAACCTTCCCTTTTTAGGGAAGGTTATTGAATGGGTAGTGGCCCGACAGCTCCAGGAGCATCTTGACTACGGCAGTTACCTTGATCCCTTTCAGTCTGGCTTCCATCCAGGTTATGGCACTGAGATCGCACTTGTGGCTTTGGTAGATGATCTCCGCTGTGAGAAGAATTGGGGTCGATTGACCCTATTGATCCTGTTGGATCTTTCAGCAGCATTTGATACCGTTGACCGTGAGCTATTGGTGACGCACCTGCGGGACAGCGCGGGGGTGGATGGGACTGTTCTCAAATGGTTCCACTCATTCCTGACCGGAAGAACTCAGTGGGTGGTGCTTGGTGATTGTTTTTCATCTTACCGAGACCTCTTGTGTGGGGTTCCGCAGGGTTCTATTTTGGCCCCTCTCCTGTTCAACATGTATATGCAGCTGCTTGGCAAGGTGATTAGAGGGTTCGGTGTTCGGTGTCATCAGTATGCGGATGACACCCAACTGTATCTCTCATTTTCAACAGACCCAAGCCCAGCTGTCTCAGGGCTTACCTGGTGTTTGGCAGCTGTGGGGGATTGGATGAGGACTAACTGACTGCAATTGAATCCTGACAAGGCAGAGGTGATGGTAGTGGGTAAGTCAAACTGACAGCTCCTATGGTTGATGGGATCTGTCCTCCGCTGACTTCCCAGGTACAGAATCTGGGGGTGCTCCGCGACATGCAGCTCCACCTGGATTTCCAGGGGAAGACTGTGGTGAGGAGTTCCTTCCGCCAGTTACATCTGGTGCGGTGGTTTCGGCTGCTGGTTTAAGTTCCTGATCTGGCCACGATCATCTATGCTTTTATCTCCTCTCAACTAGACTACTGTAATGCGCTCTACGTGGGGCTACCTATGGTGACGGCTTGGAAGCTGCAGCTGGTGCAGAATGCAGCAGCCTGGCTCTTAGTGGGACTGGGCCACTGTGAGCACATTACATCAGTGCTCCGGTCTCTGCACTGGTTGCCAATAGTCTTCTGGGCTCGATTCAAAGTGTTGGTTTTGACCTATAAAGCCTTACACGGTCTGGGCCCTGTCTACTTGCAAGATCGCCTCACTCCACAGGTCCTAGACTGGCCCCTGCGGTTGTCCAGGGGTGCCACACTGGAGGTCCCCCGGGATTTCTTGGGGGGCACACAGAATAGGGCATCCTTGGTGGCCGTGCCTTTGGAACTCTGTCCCAGTGGGGGCCTATCTGGCCCCGGACCTCCCAGCTTTTTGAAGGAGTTGTAAGACCTGGCTGTTCCATCAGGCATTTGGTGAGGGAGAGGGGTGAGAGGTGGGTAGGGGGTGGAGGTTGGTGAGGGAAGAGGTTGGTTTTTATTTTTTCAATTTTATTGATGTTTTATTATGTTTTATGATATTTTATTGTGTTCATCTTTTATGTTATTAGCCGCCCCAGATTGCCTGTGACAAGAGGGGTGGAGTATAATTTTTTAAAATAAATAAATAAATAAATAAATAAATGTCCACTTCTGCTGCCTCTGCTGTGCCATGGGTTCTGTGCCCCAGCAATCCAATGTCCGCTTCTGCTGCCTCTGCTGTGCCATGGGTTCTGTGTCCCGGCAATTCAATGTCTGCTGCTGCTGTCACTGCTGCCACTGCTGTGCCATGGGTTCTGCTACCGGGCAATCCAATGTCTGCTGCTGCTCCGCCGATGCCTGGCAGCCTGCAATGCCTGGCCAAATAGGGGTGCCAGGCCAGCCACCAAGCCCCAATACTTCCCAGCTTCTGTTGTTGCTGCTGCTGCCACTGGGTCTCGGATGGTCAACCATGCCCCCATGGGCACCCCAGGGGCCAAGCGCCGAGCCTGCCTGCCTGGGCAACTTGGGGTGCAAAGCCCCAAGCCTTCCTGGTCTCTGC
This sequence comes from Sphenodon punctatus, assembly GCA_003113815.1. NCBI lineage: Eukaryota > Metazoa > Chordata > Lepidosauria > Sphenodontia > Sphenodontidae > Sphenodon > Sphenodon punctatus. The sequence goes on along the minus strand of QEPC01010816.1, from coordinate 2,741,762 downwards.
TCCTGCTGCTCCTGCTGCTGTGTCTCCGATGGCCTGCCATGCCCCCACGGGCACCCCTGGAGTGCCCCAAGCCTCTTCCGTGGCTGAACTTTCCAAATGTTCAGGGGGTCTGAACTCCATGGGACCGAACCTATGAACCCAAACAAAGTTTTCAGGTTGAATGACCGAACATCCAAACATCATTCTGTTTGCACATCCCTATGTGTATCTGTGTACTGGAGTGAAGTGCCATCAGTATGCTGATGACACCCAACTCTATTTCTCTTTTCCATCTGACCCAGCCCCTCCAGTCTCAGTGCTTACCAGGTGCCTGGCTGCCATTTGAGACAGCATGCGGGCAAGCTGATTGAAGCTGAATTCAGAAAAGAAGTGATGATGGTTTCCCAGCCATGGGACGTGGGGAGCATAGGAACCCCTGTTATTGATGGTGTCCAGCTGCCTTTTGGTCACTCAGGTTCGCAGCCTGTGGCTGCTCTTGGATCCATTGCTGCGCCAGGGATAGCCAATGCAGTGGTGGCCAGGAGCACTTTTCACCAGCTTCATCTGGTAATAGGCCAAAACCTTTTCTGGGTGCCTGACAGCCTCAAAACAGTGGTTGACCATACCCTGCTCAAGAAACCATCTTCTGATGTTGACTCTCTGGCCATCTACTGGAAAATTAGACTGATTTGGTCACTGTAATCCATGCCTTCATAACTTCAAGGCTAGACTATTTCAATGTACTCTACGTGGAGCTGCATTTGATGACTATTCAGAACCTGAAGTTGGTGCAGAATGTGGCAGCCCACCATCTGTCAGGGGCGGGTCGCCAGGAAGCAAATTACACCAGTGCTCCAGAGTCTTCACTAGCTGCCAGTAGCCTTCTGGTCACGATTCAAAGTGCTGGTTTCAACCTAAAGCCCTAAACAGCTTCGGCCTCAGGTATCTGAAGGGTCGCCTCTCCCCTTATGTTCCACCGTGACCTCTGAGGTCAGCCGAGGGTGCCCTTTTGTGAGCACCAACTGTTTGTTAGGTTTGTACAGCACGGATATGCAGAGAGGCATTCTTGGTGACTGCTCCACACTTATGAAACTCTTTCCCCTTGGAGTCCATCTAAGTCTGACCCTGGTCACCCCTTCTTGGAAAAGATGTAAGACCTTGTTGTTTGGCCAGATGTGTGGCGGACTGGGATAGAGTTGGATGGGATTAGGTAGAGGGCTGCTGGGTGGGGGTTAAGGGTTTAAAATGTTTTATCTGTTATGTGTTTTTCTGTATGTTTTATGTTCTTATATTTTGTAAGCCACCATGAGGCTTCATGGGAAGGGCAGGGTGGAAATTGAATTAATTAGGGTCTAATGACAATGAAAAGATGCAAATATTTGTGTTGTGTTTTTTTTTACTTTCACAAGAAAAACATATTTCTTTCTGTACATTCCATAAGAAATGCTTGACTTTTCCGATTGGACTCTCAGGTTAGGAAATCTGCCATTCATTGTGTTACAGATTAGGTAAAATAACTGGTGAATTATGTGCTTGAAAATTAGGATGGATTACATGACTATCTGTTAAGGCTATGATAAATATTTATAAACAATCTCCCTTGCAGAACATGTCTCTGTCATTCACTTCAGTGCAGTGAAAAACCTGGAACAATGGAACTAATGACTACATTGTTCCAAAGTTAAATAGTATATCTAATAAGGAAAATAGTGAAATGAGCCAAATTCTTTATGAACATAACAGTCAAGCAATTAAAATAAATGTGATTTTCCAGATCAAAACTTCTGCCTGTTAATTGCTATATGGCACCTATCCTAGTCATATGAATTTCCCTTGCAGCTGTTTTTATTTCATGATAGAGTTTGAAATTCCCAGGGCCCAGTCCTGGGATCTGACATAAAGACAGTTAGTCTGAAAACCAGGATAGTTATCGAATGTTTATAATTTGTATAGATGAACTCTCAGGGTAGGCCTTTGAGAACAAGCACTGTTGCATGCCATTTGCATTTTGTTTGCAATGTGTTTCCAATGAAGATAATTTATTAGTGCATACTTATGCTAAAGTATGTGGTTTTGTTGCCATATGTAAGCAAGCTTTGAAAGGCAGCATATTGAGAACAGCACAGTACCCTGTGCTCCTCTGGTAGTTATGGTGAAGGGCTGTGATTACCACGTACACTTAGCTAATAGATAAAAAAAAAATAATTTGGATTATATGTGCTGCAAATAATATTAAAACTGTCTCTGAAGAGAACAGGTTACCAGTTTAATTTTCTCTCTTAAAACAATGAAAGAGATTTTTTAAATTTTCTACCACTCGGTTGCCTGTCTCATAATTGTGGAATATTGTTTAGCTCATGGACCAAACTGACATCAGGGTTAAATACAAATAAAAGGGAGTACTTGTTGTTGGCATGATACATGGTTAAGCTGTGGAACTCATTGCTGGGGAATAATGTGAAGGCCAATAGCAGAACTGGGTTTGAAAAAGCTGTTAGTCAAGAGGGTGAGGGATGAAACTTCTGATCAGTGATAGCTGAAAGTGAACAGCAAGGAGCAGATAGCTCCATTTATTACTTGGTTATACACTTCTCTGAAGCAAACAAAACTGGCCATTGTTGGGGGCAGGGTTGCCATTTCTCCGGGTTTCAACTGGTGATTCCAGGTTTTGACTCAGAGGGTGATTTCAGACGTTACGTGGTCCCGATTCACCACAGTGGATTCCCTGCGGTGGTGAACCAATCAACCACCCCCCATGGTCCAGGAAGGCCCCGAACAGATGTGACAGGAGTGGGACCATGGCAGGGAATCGGGCCGTCAGACCACAGGCCGGGGCAGCGCAACAGACGTGATGCCGATTCCCGGCCATGGTCAAAACACCCAGAAGGCACCAAGGAGGGGTGGGACACAGACATGGCTGACTGAGGGCAAAGGAAGCCAAGAACGCCTACAGGGAATGCCCACAGACGGGAAATGGGAAGGGAGAGGGAAGAGGGAGAAGAGCTGCTGAGGCAGCGCACACAGCAGGTACAGAGACAACAAGGGCACAGTGGAACACACAGCACAAACACACGCCCGGGCGCACTCACACCCGCAAGGGAAAGTAAGGGAAGGGGGGACAGAGCGGGACAGACAACACACATGGCACAACGGGCACAGGGGGGAGGAGGGGGCCGGGCCATGGGCAAGGCAGGACACGGGAAATGGCACCCAGAACCCCCACAACAGCACAGTCCACACGGGAACCTCTGAAGCTACACAGGCAGTCCTGAAACAGGAGGGCCACAGGCACAGGGAGAGGCCACATGGAACAGGGAGAGGCTTGGGAATGGCCCAGGGGGGAGACAGGCACCCCAAGTGCCGGTAAGGGTGACATGGAGGAGATGCAGGAGATCCGGAGCAGTGCAGGTGGTCCACAGATGCACACACACACCCTGGCGGATGCTGGGAGGCAAAGTCCAGGTGCCCCAGAACCCCACGGTCACATAGGCACCCAAGGGGGGGGGGTCACAGGCACAGGAGGGAGCCACGGTGGATAAGGAAGGCCAACAGCAACCCGGGGAGCTGGGCGGAGGCACAGAGAGCAGGACTTGGCCACAGGAGAAGGCAGTCATGGAGGGAAACACTGGATGCAGAGCCGACCGGGGGGGGGGGGAGCTCGGAGCCACAGGCAGGGGCAGTGGAACCCCGGGAAACAGACAGCACAGTTGCAAGGCTGGGACATCACAGAGGAAGCAGGCACCGGCCTGCGGCAGCAGGGAGGAGGCGGGAGCTCTCCTCAGGGCCACCAACCGGGGCACGGTAGGCACAGGGGGCCTCACAGCCAGCTGCAGAGGGCAATGAAGGGGCCCGGGGTCGGGTGGCCCGCCAGTTGAATTAAGTGGGGCCACTGAAGCATGTTATGATGGTAGCCCAGCACAGACATGTGGTGGGCGACCAGGTAGTAAGCCTCGAAGGAATCCTGCGCGGCGAGCCCCAACTGCACATTCGAATGGGACCACACACCGGACAGCGCCGTCAGCTCCACCTCAGTGGGCTCAGACAAGCCATAGTCAACAGCAGGGGGCCATGGAAGATGACCGAGCTCCAACAGCCAGTGATACACCACCCCAAGTGATTGCTGGTACCCATGGGCCCCATGAACACAGCCAAAGTAGGACACGGCCAGGGCAGGGTCCCCCTCATTCAGACAGGTCATGTAGGCTGCCAGGCTGCACACAGACAGAGCAGACACGGCCTCTGCCGCCGACCATCCCACATGCGAACACCTCATCTCCAGGACGCACCCATCGGGAAAGGGAATCAGACCCAGGGTCTCCGCATGTAGCCGGCAATTGCGGGCGCTCGCCTCATAGCCAAAGTAGTGCAGCCCCGAGATCAGACTCGCATAGGCACTGGACAGGCTGTTCGGGCAGCTCAGGAGCAATTGCACGGCCGGCGAATGCCATAGGTCACACAGGGCCATGGTCTCATGGAAGGTCCAGTGATGGGGGGCCGCATGGGCGCTGGGAGCTGGGAGCCTGGTGGAAGCACAGCCAGCCATGATCCAGGAAACCAAGGAGGCATGGAGGGGGATGGAGGGGGGCCTCAAGGCCAGCCGATAAGGCCACCGGCCGCAACATGGCATGGCAAGCGAGTGAGGCGTGGGGTGCGGACCCAGCACAGCTGCTGGAACAGAGCTCACAGACAGGACAGCCTACACACTAATCAGGGCAGTGAGGACAACAGGCTGGCAACCCTGAGAGGTGGGAGGTTGATGACAGCAGGAATGCAGCTACAGCCTGCACGCGCCTGGGCGCAGGCTGGACCGTGCACCAGGCCCTGTTCAGGAACAGCAGGTGTGCTCAATGGACCACCCCCAGCTCCCCGGCATGGCGACCCTGCAGGAGCCTGCCAGGGCAGATGGGAGGGGGACTGACCATTACCAAGCCGGGGAACCCCGGCAGGGCCCTGAGTCATGACCCGGGGTTGGGGCTACACATGACCCGGCCTATAACTGGGTTGGCTGCACCCCACCCTGGGCAACGTGCACCATGGAGCTAGGCTGGTTGGGCACCCACGGGATGTACCTAGCCCGTTGTGCAGAGTGGTACCGCGCACACACTGATCTCTTGCGCATCCAGACCTCAGAAGTGCACCTGGGCACCCGTCTGTGGGTTACCATTGCCTGGAGCACCGCTAGAGCCTGGAGACCCAACCACACCCACAGGCTCTCCCTGGCCCAACTCAGGGTCCTGTGGGTGTTCGGGGTGGCCCGGCAGGCCCTCCTCCGCACCCGGGATAGGGTCTCATGTCTCCACGAGGCAGCCGGGTGCCTCCAATGGCGGTGGGACACCATGTGGCGTGCAGGCTTGCTCGCTATGCTCATTGACTGACAAGTGTGGGTCACAGAGTGGGCACAGGGGTGGTGGTCCCAGGCGCTGATTCAGTGGGATGAGACCGCCTGGAAGGCGCACCTTCGGATGGACAGGCACACCTTACTGTGTCTCACGGAGCTGTTAACGCCCTGGCTGGAGCGGCAGCACACCCCCATGTGGACCCCCATCCCCATGGTGCAGTGGGTGGCCATCGGGGTCTGGGCACTAGCAACTCCCAACTCCTTCTGGTCTGTATCGCAGCACTTTGGCGTCGGGGTGAGCACTGTCACCAGAATCCTGTGGGATGTCTGTGAGGCTGTGGAGGGAGTGTTCCTGGACCAAGCGATCCAGCTGGTGGACCAGGCAGCCGTGATGGCCAACTTCGCGTCCGGAGGCTTCCCCAACTGCATGGGCGCCATGGACGGCACCCACATAGGGATCCTCCACCCCTCCGCTGGGGAGGCTGCGGAATATGCTAACAGGCACGGATACCACTCCCTGCACCTGCAGGCTGTGGTGGACCACTGGGGGCATTTCATAGACATCTTCATGGGTAAATCTGGGTGCAGCCACGATGCCCGGATCATGTCCATCTCCCCCTTCTTTGCCCGGATGTACTGCCGGGACTTCGCGGACATGGGCATGACCCGGATCGAGCAGGTGCTGATGCTCCCCTGCATCCTGGGAGACCCGGCCTATCCCCTCACCCAGTGTCTGATGAAAGCATACCCAGTTGCCCGGGACCCTGTGGAGGCTCTCTACAATACCCACCTGTGTACAAGCAGGACCGTAGTCGACAGGGTCTTCGGGGCCCTCAAGCAGTGCTGGAGGAGCCTTGCAGGCTGGCTGGACTACACGGTGAGGACCTCTCCCTGGTGATCGGGGCCTGCTGTGTGCTGCACAATGTGTGCGAGACTGATGGGGCTGCCCTCGACTACCCCATGCCCCGGCACCTTCCCGGCCCTGTGCCCCTGTATGTGAATGCAGAGAACCCGCGGGAGTACCGATACGCCAAGTGCATCCATGCTGCCCTGGCCAGG
>QEPC01010816.1:2673190-2716460 GCA_003113815.1 Sphenodon punctatus | reverse complement strand
ATTGGTTGCCAGGGTACAGAACCCTTGGCACAGATGGCATATAGGCCTGGCCTAGGGGCCATTGGCACTAGCATCAACAGATATTGGTTGCCAGGGTACAGAACCCTTCGCTTAGACAGCATATAGGCCTGGGGGCCATTGGCAGCAGAAGCACATATTGTTTGCCAGGGCACAGAACCCTTGGCTTAGACAGCATATAGGTCTGGGGGCCATTGGCAGCAGCAGCAGCAGATATTGAATTCCAGGGCACAGAACCCATGGCACGGACAGCAGAGGCAGCATTGGCAATAGCAGCAACAGACATTGGATTGACGGGGCACAGAACCCGTGGAAAAGCAGAGACAGCAGAAGCAGGATTTGCCTGTACACAGCTCCCATGGAACCAGGATGGTTGGATTTGCCAGGGAATAGCTCCCATACAGCAGCAGAAGTCAGCAGCAGGATTGTGTGGGCACATTTGGATTCGCCAGAGCAGAGCACCCATGGACCAGGAGACAGCAGCGGTGGGATTACCAGACCAGTGGTGCACATCACCCAGGGTTGCCAGGGTAAGCAGACAGGCAGTGTGGCATGAGAGGCAGGCATACTGAGACAGGGTTCAAGCTTTGCAACCTGGGCGGGTGGGCAGGCAGCGTGGCATGAGCAGAAGGCAGGCAGACTGAGGCAGGGTTCAAGCTTTGCTACCTTGGTGGGTGGGAAGGCAGCGTGGCATGAGCAGAAGGCAGGCAGACTGAGGCAGGGTTCAAGCTTTGCTACCTGGGCAGACAGTCTGGCAGCATGGCATGAGCAGAAGGCAGGTAGACTGAGGCAGGGTTCAAGCTTTGCAACCTGGGCGGGTGGGCATGCAGCGTGGTATGAGAGGCAGTAGGGAACGCAGGTTAGGACCTTGACACCAAGTTGGCAGGGCACTCAGATAGGCTGGCAAAATCTGTGCAGCACAAGAGAGAGAGAGCCAGTCAGATAGGCGGGCTGAGATTGTCTAGCCAGAGGCCAGCTGGCAGGCTTACAGTTTCCCAATGCCACCCTGCAGCATGCAGTCAATCAGATAGGTTGGCCGAGGCCCTGTAGTATGAAAGAGAAAGAGAGATAGAGAGGGGGGGCAGGGAGCGTGCCACTGACGCAGTGGGAGGGAGGAACAGCACCTCAGCACACCAGCAGCAGCCCTTATTGACAAGGAGCCCCTTCCCAAGACTGCCCCTGGCATGGGATGGTGTGTGTGTGCTACTCTACCATCACTCCCTGTCCAGGGACAGCTTGGGGAATCCCAGAAGTGGAAGGTTGACCTTCAAGAGATCAACTATTCCACCAACTTGGTCCCCAGTCTCAGGCGGTGTGGGGAGCAAATGTCCCACGCCACAGAGAACACCCGCTCTCTAGGGACAGTGGGTGGTAGGCATGACAATAATCCCCTGGCCACTTTGGACAGGGCTGGCCAAACGTTGGCCTTTCCAGCCCAGTAGGCCAAGGAATCGCTGCTGGGATTGCTGGATGTGACTGCTCCCACTCCCACCATCCCCTGGGATGTCCTGCTGCTGCTGTTGGCACCACAAACTCTCCAGAGCCCACTCTGCCTTCCGGACCCTCCCCACAAGATCATCCTTCTACATGGCATAGTGGGCTGACTTGCGTGCCATGCTGCCCTTGACCCTGGGGTCCAGCATTGTTCAAACAACATATTGCCCCCGCTGCAGAAGTTTGTCGAACCTCACCGTCAGGCCTGTCTTGAGCTTCTGCACCAGCCCAACCGCCTCAGCCCCCAGCTTCTTGTCCCTAGGTCCACAATCCTGCCCCTGAAGCATGAGCTTCTCCAGACGCCCGTGGAGACTCTGGACCAGAGGGGTCACCTGACTTATGGTGGCCATGGAGGAGCTGATGGTCTCTGTCACCTCATGTAATGGTCTGAGAACTAGGACTGTCTGGCCCCTTGAAGCCTGGAGGTGCCTTGCTGTCCGTGTCCAAGTCCACCTGATGCAAGGCAGCTTTCTGCTCCACAAGCTGCTCAAACATCAGGAAGGTGGAATTCCACCTCGTGGACACATCCTGCACCAGCAGATGCCCTGGGGAGTCTTACTCAGCCTGCTTGGCCCTGAGGATTTCGCTGGCCTTAACACTGCGGTTAAATTAAAGAACCCCGCCAGCTTCCTCCCCCACTCATTAGTGGAGGGTAGATACAAGGGTACTTCTTGTACTTCTTGTACCCAGAGACAGTGCGACTTTGTGATTCAGGCGACGTGGACTCAGTAGAACACATCATTTTGTACTGCCCCGCCTTGGTTGGGCTCTGGCTCAAGTACTTTGAGTGTGATCTCCTTGACTTGCTCTTGTGGCCAGATATTTGGACATTATGGAGGCTGCTGAGCCCGTGTGATTCCCCTCTCACCCGGGCGGTGGCCAGTTTTGCCCGTGCCGCAGTGCTAGTAAGAAAATCCATTCTAAGGAATAGGCAAATCCTTCTCAGGGTCCTTGGAGACTAAGGTAGATGGCCTCACGGGTAATGTTTACCCATAGGCCTTGTAATACTCAAACTCGTGACTGGCCTAAGCCAACTGGGTGATGCATAGACAGATGGTATATCTTGGTCGGCTGTTCTTGTTTCTGTTTTTATCTCTGTAAGGAACAGTGGGACTCTATGGCTAGCTGCTAAAGTTTTGTATTTTTGTTGCAATGTTTTATTTATTTATATTGTAATAGCCAAAGATCTTCATAATAAATCTTATTCATTCATTCATTGTATCAGGGAGCTAAGGGTGCCTGCCCCAATCCCCTTCTCCCCCAAGCCCAGAACGTCTGTGACCACCAGGTGGAGGGTGTGTGCTGCACAAAGAATGTTGGTAAACTCCGCATCGCGGACAGCCCTCACTGTATTGGATGCATTATCAGTCACCACACACCCCGGGGTGAACGGTGCACCAGGCGATACCCACTCACTCACCACGGCGTTCAGGACTGCCTCGAGGTTATCTAATATTATATATATCTATAGTACACTAAATCTAACTACTATTAACTATCTACTGCTATTATAAAACCAATGGAACTAAATATCTATAACTAAGCTAATTTAACTGTAATAATTAACTAGCACTAACTCCTACCTAACTAACTATAAGTATTAACTTAACTACTATAATAGATATATATATACACACACAATGTTACACAGGGATGGGAGGGGGGAACACAGACAGCTCAAAACAACATAGGGAGAGTTACAAAAACGGAAATAAAACCTAAATCAACCTAATCCTACTTTAATAAATCAAAAAACAGGGGAAGGGAATGAGGAATGGAATATGGAGGGAGAGGCAAAGGAATGGATTCAATGGAGGGTAGGGAGATAGAACACAGGGAGGGGTAAAAAATACAAATAACAGCTAAATCTATCTAATATAATCTAAATAAATGATAATATGGACGTAAATGGGTTGGATGGGTGAAATAGGAGGAGGATGGCAATGGATTGGGAAGCTGGGAACTAATGGGAGAGGGAGCCTTCTGAAATGCCTGCGGTTCAGGAACAATGACTAGCTCAGAAGGTGTTGGCAGGGGGGAGGACAATGAGTTTTGTTACTTGCTGCACCCGTCTCACCGGCCCCATTGGCTCCATGCAGCCTAACCCATGGCCAATCGCAGACTGTGAAGCCAGTCTGGTGATGGAGATTGGGCAGGCTGGCTTCTACTCCAAGCCTCTCCACCTCTGTTGCCAGGAAGTCTGCTCCTCAGCTGACTCCCCCTCCCTGTCATGTTTTTGGCTTTCAGTCACATTTTTCCAGCCCAAACTCAACCGAACGCAGCCGAACACGAACGAACTGTTCGGTCATTTTTAGGTTTGGTTCGGCTGTTCGGTTCGGAAGTTTGGTTTGGACGTCTGAACAGATCGAGTTCAGTCCGAACTCTGAACTTCCGAACTGCATCGCACATCCCTACACGGCAGCTGCCCTGATTGTGCTGGGTGCCCATATCATCACTTAGTGCAGTGGTTCCCAAACTTTCTTGGGGTGAAACCCACCAAAAGCTTTTTTAAAAATACAGATTGATGAGTGGCTGGGCAGCAGCAGCAGCAGCAGCAGCAGCAGCAACAACATCAGTAGCAGCAGGGAGAGAGCCATTCTGGAGTCAGAGAGGGACATTATGCCCTTCCTGCTCCCAACCCTTAGCAGCACAGGTAGCCAGAACATGTGTCAGAAGGGAACGTGACAGGGGAAGTGATACAGTTGTACCAGGACTCACAGACCCCCTAAATTACCTCAGGCCCTGCCACCCTGGGCTCTTCCTGGATCCCACCTAACACCCTCCCAGTCCTGAGCCACTGAATACTGGGTGTCTCCACACAAGATGCAGTGAGGCACATGCCCCTTGGTAGGCAATTACTGCTGCCACAATTCAGGGCAGGACAGATGGTTGTCTTCACTGCAGGGCAGTCAGGTGGACGGGCCGCTGCTGGCAGTCCTGCTATGCTCTGTGGTGTGCTGAGGCGTTGGCCACATGAGCGGGTGCCTGACCTTGCCCCTCCCCCATCCCTTGGCCCACCCACTATCCTGCCCCCAGCTGTGACGTGGTCATGTAGGACTGGAGTTTGTGCCTGATGTTCAAAGCCCTGCAGCAGACCCGCTATACGGCAGGGCAGATGGGAACCAAGCACACAAGTGGCAGCGCACTACCATGCCTTGGGCAGCCTCACCTCACTTTGGGTAAGGCTGCTACGTGCTGTGTCCCTGACCTTCCTAGAATAAAGCATGTAGCAGCCAGCTGCCCAGTCCACCTTACAGTAGGGGAACATCTGGTGGCTGCTGGGCACACGATGCACTGCATTGTGTGGTAAGGTTGCCCAGAGTGGGGCCTTTCCAAGGCTTGGTAAGTGGCTGCATCCGCTGACTCAGTGTTTGAAAGAGTCCCTTAATGAAAACTGCATGCCCAACCCTTTGATCCTCATGACTGGCAGATCCACCCCCTAGTGAACAGAAGCTACACACCCCAGTTCTACAGCCAGTCCCCCCTTCCATATGAGAGTAATTAGAACCATATATAGGACTACAAGCTCTTTCAGACACCTCACCACATGATAGGAATACATAAGTAAATGCGATTATTGCATCTCACTTCCGCAGGGTGGAGCTGATGTTCATGTAGAGCAGTTTACATAGAGAATTAGATTGAAATAACTGAAACGATGGTTACATATCAACACTGATATTTAAAGTGAAGTGAAGTGAATTCAGAGTGAGCAACCCACTGAGATGAATGAGAACAATTCACATGTCTCAGAAGCAAATGATGGACCTCTTCATCCAAATGTTGGATGAATCCCCTTGGCATGCAACAACATGGATTTGGGGTTTGTGAGCCAGCCAGAGAGAGATGCAGGCTGAGTGGGTCCTAGAATAGAGCTAAGGGAGACTAAATGACAAAGGTAAAATTCAAAGGTCAAGATCCCTCGCAAGAGCTAAGTGGGTCTGCCACCACCCAGCCCTCCTGTAATTTAAGAATTGCATAGCTTCAAATGAATACTCTTATTGTAGTTAGAGTGCTGGGATTTCATAGGGTGAACTCACATATAATTCTGCTAACTCCGATGTTTGCGGGGCCCTAGAAGCTGTATAATCAGCCCTGGATGAGCCCTGGATTGCTGTTGCGTATGAGTAAGACACTCCGAGTTCCAGCCCTGCTTTAAACTTGGATCTGATGAATACATCAGATGTAAATGTCAGGTCTCCCCACAGACATCATAGTTTAGCAGAGTTATGTGTGAGTTCACCCCCCAGACTCTTCACCTAGTCATAAATTAGGCAAACAGTCTAATATGGTTGTAAAAATCAGATTTTTTACCAAGAAAGCAGGAAAGTCAAGTGTAGAGCTTACATGAATATCATATCCAACAATTCCATCCAGCTCAGACTATATTTATTTATTTATTTATTTATATTTATCTAGCCACCCCCGCCTGCTACAGCAATTCGGGGTGGCTCACAACAGCAGTTAAAATACATATAAAAATATATACAAATAAATATAAATATCAATACAATAATCACATTAAAAATGACAAAAAAACTAACAAAAGTAGAGCTAAAACCCTACTACCCCCCTCCCAACACCCCCACCCATCACCCATCTCCCTCACCAAAAGTCTGGTGGAACAGCCAGGTCTTACACTGTCTTCGGAAAGAAGGAAGGTCTTGGACCAAGTGGACCTCCTTTGGGAGGGCATTCCACAGCCGAGGTGTGGCCCTCTTCATAGTTGCCCCCCGAGATACTATGGGGACCTCTAGATGGGCGCTCCCAGCCGACCGCAGGGGTTGATCCAGGACCCAGGGGATGAGGCAGTCCTGCAAGTAGGCAGAGCCCAAGCTGTATAGAGCTTAATAGGTCAATACCAACAGCTTCAATCGGGCCTGGAAGACTATCGGTCCTATCTGTCAAAAGAAACAATAACTGCTGTTCAGTTTCATCTTTTTCAAATATCTGTTTTGAACATTTCAGTTTGGTTATTCAGATATTTGGCTATTTTGATTACTTTGCTTATTTTGAAGTGGGACCCATGTTTGCTGTGTTTTCCTCATTGGCACCAAAATATGTCCCTAAAATATGTCATGGGCGGGCAAGCCTGCTATTCACCAAACAAAATATCTGAATAGATGAACAGTTGAAGAACCCCAAAAACGGATATGCAAATATCTGGTTTGGTTACAGATATTTGGATGGCTATTCAAAAATGTGAACAATATCCACAAATACAGAATCCACATTTTAATTTCAGCACTAGTCAAAGGCCAATGTGAGTCATATTCTCCATGTTTAAGAGAGTGGTTTCCAAAGCTTTGGCCTGTGTGATCTCATTTTGAGACTTAAATCTAATTCTGTGACCCCAGACAGCAACAAAAACATGCGAAGTAAGTCAAATATAGACTGGAATCATGATGGCATGACCTCACTTGAGGTCCTTCCATAGTTTGGGAACCTCTGGTGTAGGGCGTCAAAGGAAAGAGCTAACAAGAAGGTAGCATTTTACCCTAGGTGAACTTTGTCTTAATGCCACCATATACTTTATGAGACATTTTTGAGGGCTTATGTCATACATAAATGGTGGTTATACCAAAATGTTTGGTAGCAAATGTTTGATTGAAGTTTGGCAAAAAAAAGTTACTTAGGTAGCTATTTACAGGACAGTTTTGATCTGAACTGGGTGCAAATGATTATAAGATATTTCTTTACGATCCATGGCATTGGATGACTCTCCCTACCATGAATGCTTAGCATGGTCAGCAGAAGATATTTTGACTTTTTTTTTCAGGCATATGTAAGTGAGAAATGGTGGCTATATGTCTCTCAAAGATGCCATTGGTGAGCAAGGGTATTTTCAGACATAATGACTCCTGCCACTACCACAGACTTCGCTGAGCAGTGGTGGGAGCCATCACTTTGGCCGGGACTTAGCCCGGCCACCAAACAAATGTGACAGTGGCTGGGCCGGAGGTGGGAGGATGTACGGACATGAGTCTGCGCGCCCCCTACCCCCGCACTGTGGGGAACAGTCCACCCCCTGTCTAATGGATGACTATGGTGGCCAATGACGGCCACCATGGTGCCCAGCTCCCTCTGCCACTCTGGACTGCAGAGGGCTATCAATTGTTATAGCCTGTTTTGCTCTGGGTCCGGCAGCTGGCTCACAATCATTGTGGAGAGAGATTAGACTGGGCTGTGATTTGGGGATTTCCCCACCGCCCGTTAGCCACATGGAACAGGAATGCTGGGGAAATGGACTTGCAAAAGTCTGGTTATTCACCAGACCCTATGTCTGCTATTCACCAAAGAAGCTGGGCAGGGACAGGGGGCTACTGATCTTTCCAACACCGTTAGCCACATGGAACAGGAATGCTGGGAAAATGGGCTCACAAAGGTCTGGTTTTACATGGGATTATAACCATCCATACAGTTGGATAGCTCTAATGAGCAACCTTATTTTTATCCAACTCATACTCCTAAGCGTCTTGGGTGCCAACATTTGCAGCTTTATGGGTCATATTGAAGTGATAGCAGTGACCTACCACATTTCTACATAACTTTCTAATACTGGTTCTGGTTTACTGCCAGCTATTCATGCAGTTTTTTCTATTGTTATAATAGTCTTTGTATTGTTGTGGCAGGTACCACAGGTAGGGCTGTTGCATGGTCTTAGCATATGAGCAATCTCTTGTCTTGTTAAGCTATTTTTAGTTTTTGTCTAGAGAGGAAACTGGAGAATCTGAGTAGCAGCCAGATTTCCTTGAGAGAGGATTGCTCCTGCGGGAATCAAGCATTGGTACTAAGCTGAGATTCCTGAAGTTTGAAAGCCTGATGTGTGACCACCTCTTTTTCAGGGTTCCTTGAAAGAGAAGCCACTTGGAAAGATAATGGACCATGGTGGTCATCTTGGTTACCACACCAAGAAGAAAAACAGGAACCTCCAGAAGTAATGGCATGAATATCTGCGGCATACACTAAAGGACCCAACCTTCATTGTTGGGCTGTAGTAGCTGCACTATGTCATCGTGTGTTAACTAACATGACACTGGCCTGCTGAACCCCGCCCATCTGTTCCAGACCTACCAGATGTGGTACCGGTTCAAACCCTGGTGGGGTTGGTGGCCAGACCAGAAACGTGGGCCCATGGTTCAGCCCTGGGAGCCATCCAGGCAGTCCAGAGTGGGCTGGAACGGGAAGGCATGTCTGTTTTCATGCCCGCCCAGCTCAGTGTGCGACGTGTGTGTGTGTTTGCCAGTGCAGTCAGCCATGGCCACCAGAGCTAACCCGGCTGGGGGTAGCCCTCCCCCACTGCCAGGCAGGATGACAGCCACCTCTCACATCAGTTAACACCCATTAAGGGAACATGTAACTTACACCTTTTATAGGCTGCATACCTTGTAGAGATGAAGCTCATCTCAATTGTCTGAGACCCACTGTAGCTCTTGACTTTGAGAAACCTGGCTTATATGGCCAGGGATCTCGAGAACTGTGAGCCAGCTACATCCAAAAATGCGTAATCTATACCTTTGTGGGTTATATACTCCCATGCTGTTGTTTGAAGATGTGTGAGCTGCTACCTCCTTCCTGTAGCCATAAAAGGGGTAGGTGTTGCTTTTTATATTTCAATGAGAAAAATATAAGTGAAATTCTTGGAAACTAGATGATGACTCCCTCTCCTCCACAAATGTCTATTAAATAAACTTCCTTGGTTTTGCCACCCATGATGACAATGGCTCTTTATTCAAATCTTTCTGGGAATTGGATGTGTTTAAAAAACAAACAATTCACTCCTGTATATATGTTGTTGGTTCCCTTTTAATCCCCACTGAGACCAGAGTGCCTACATTTGCAAGCCTGCAGCAGCTTGAAAGGAAAGACTTTCTATTTTTTTCCCCAGGTTTATGAATCTATAGCATCAGAAATTATCACTAGAAAAACATTTCAGAAGCCTGGACTTGCACTTGTGGAAAAAGGAACACAGATAGAGGAAACAGATAAATGCCCGTCGTGTTGGTAGGCTTTTGTTTTCTGAAATGATATATAGTTCCGGAGAAGAGGTTAACAAACAAATGATTGTCTTTGCCCAATGCACCCAGGTCTTTAATCTGCCTCACCTCACCGTCTGTTCTACAGGAGCAAAAGTTAACTCACAATGGGTCCGTATCACAGGAAAGGTGGCCTAAGTTTATCTATTGTTAAGTGATATAATTTATCGTCTTTGAGGGTTAAGGAGCAATTTCTGTGCCTTTCCTCCTTTTCGAGAAAAGATTTATAACCTAGCTAATCCCCAATTTTAGATACTTGGTGTAGTTTTTATTTGAAAGAATGTCCCAGAAGGCTGATAGCTGCTTTAAAAAAACAAACCACAGTCAAATCAATGAAATAATATGATGTTGCTTCAAATAACTATATTTGCTGCCTCTGTGCATGATAAATTTTCATTTAGTCTATGATCAGCTGACACTATGCAAGTTTGCAGATATCAGTAATTGAATACAGATAACCTTGATTGTTGACATATGCAGAGCCATGACTACTTAGTTCCCATTGTTTCGGGGGGTGGGGGGGTTGCCAGTTGACACAAAACTGATGTGGACTGAATTTCTATGTTAGACACTCACTGTAATGGGAATTGCTTATTGTTATGGCTGTGCATGGCAATACACCCCAATTTTTTTAACATAGGACGACAGCAAAAATGAACTTAATTGGGTTAAGGGACTAGTGAGTTAACCCACAGTAAGCTAGTTAATTCTTTCACAGATTTCACTTGGGAACAGATTAATTTCCTAGAGTTAAGTCTGGTTATCTTGGGATGAGGGTGCAGGCTTCTAGCTACTATGGGAAAAGGGCCAGAATTGGACTCTAGTATATACAGGCTCATACCTGGGATACTAGTGGGGGGGGGAGATGTTTTTTCTTTTTTTAGACTAAGAAACTGAGGGAGGAAACCTGGAACATATCTAATTTCTACAGGAGAAGGGGAATATATGGGGGTGGGGGAAGACAATGCCTTTCATGCCTGCGCTTAACTGTGGACCACTAAGGATGGGACTCAGGGGCAAATTTCTGTTTCCTTTTTTTCAGATTTGGTTCTCTGAGAATTTTGGTTCTTGATTTGGTTTCGGATTTGGTTTTTTTGCATTGAATTTTTTTCAGGTTTTTTGCATTGGAAAAAAAACAAAGAAAGAAAAAAATCAATGCAAAACCCCCAAATTTCCTGAAACCAAATCAAGAATCAAAATATAGGGAGAACCAAATCAGCCATTTTTTAGTCAAATCAGAATTTCCCATCTCTAGTAAGCACTTGAGTCTTGTTCTCCAGTCCCTGATTCTGTTTTTCAGGCCAGAAACAAACTGGATCATCCAGTTCTTTGGAAGAAAACAAGGGACATGCACCTATTTCCAAATGAATTTTAATTGGAGAAGGGTAATGTCAGTGTCAAAAACTCTTTGCCTCCCAAACAAAATCGAAAGTATTTATCAACTGCATTCAAAATCTAATAGATTCTTTCTGTTAACAGTTATTCTATAGAATAATAGAATGGCAGGGTTGGGAGGGGTCTCAAGGCTCATCTAGTCCAACACCCTGCTTCACGGGGACTTGGTCATGGCTCCTTTATTATTATTATTATTATTATTATTATTAGACATTTATATAGCGCCAGTCGTGTGACCTGGTGCTGTACAGAACACAGAACTAGAACACAGAACACAGAACACTAGAACACAGAACTTAAAGCTGAGTTGAGTTTTGCACCTTGTTATTAACTGAGAATGCTGAGGACCAACCTCAAAATTATGCTACATACAGGAGGGAGGACCAAGAGGAAGTGGGGAGGTGTTCTGTGTGCAACTGTGTGCCCTACACTGACACCATGAGAGAAGAAAAGTGAAAAATCTAGTGTATCCTTAAATATTGGTCTAATGCAGTGATCCCAAACAGTGGTATGCTAGCTATTGATGTTTCATGAGGGTATGGTTACTAGTTGTCAGGGACCCAGCTGGCAGACTTAGGGTATTTTCAGACGTTACGAGATCACGCTCAACCACAGTGAACCACGGTCAATCCCGCGGCGGGGCCAAAGCGCCCTGAACGTCTGTTTCACGGGTGCCAGATGTTCACCACAGTCAATCCCCACATGGGGTCAAAATCAACTACGCTTCCGGAGCTTCCCGCCGGACCATCACCGAAAGTGTGGTCACAGAGATTCCCAGCGGGAAACAACAAAAAGTAATGCCTGGACAGCAATCACCAGCCGGAATCAAAGAAAAAGATTCCCAGCCGTGGACATAGCACGTAGCATCGCTGCCAGGCAACGAGCAACAACACAGGCCAGGGAGGGAGATTTAAAGGGTACACAGCAGGAGCCGGGATGAGCCGCCCCGACGCCTTCCGGGTGCTGTGACCATGGCCCGGTATCAGTGTAATGTCTGTTGCGCTGCCCCAGGCCGTGGTCTGGCAGCCCGATTCCCTGCCGTGGTCCTATTCCCATCCTGTCTGTTTGGGGGTTTTTTTGACCACGGGGGGTGGTTAGCTGGTTCACCCGCACCGGGAATCCACTCTGGTGACTCGGGTCCGCATAACATCTGAAATCACTCATAGTCTGAGTTGGGGGTCTAGGACTAGATTGGGGACCAGACAGTCAGAGCTGATACCAGGTCAGGTTAAAGGCAGTCAGAGCCAAGCCAGAGGGTTCAGGAGCAAGGCAGGACTGGAAGGCAATGACCAAGGCTGGTTCAAGCAGTGAGGGCTGGGAGATATGGACTAGACCTGAACCAGATAGCTGTTTTGATAGCCACTGGATATCAAAACAGCTAGACTCTGGCCCCCTCTGGTTACCAGGGGAGGGAGTGCAGCATGAGGGGGTGTCCTTATCTGAATCATCGCAGCTGTGGGTTGTTCTCTTGTTGCTAGCCTGTGCCTCTTGGGACCCAGGTCAACTACCTCAGGTGCATGCTGGGCTTTCAGGAGCCTGTGAACATGCACACCAGCCCTCAGAAGCCCAAGCATTTTCCTGGAAGAGGGCAGGGGAGCTGGTCTGGGAGGTTCCCAACAAGCCCAGGCTAGCCCTGAGCCACCTTCTGCTGCCGCTGCTGGGATAATTAAGGTAAGGGGCCCCTGTCATACCTGTCTCCTCTGTCAGCTAATCTGCATGGATAATCTGTGCAGGTACTGCTTGGAGGGGTTTGTAGTAACTGATCCACTCCAGTGGTCACTTCTTTAGGATGACTGTAATAAGGTATGTTGGAAAGTCATCCCCTGGACTGCCTGTCCCCCAAACTTGTGGTGGTGCTGGCATGGACCAAGCTGCCCATCTCAAGCAGCTACGTGGTAAGAGTTATCCAATGGCTGAAAAAAAACTTGTGATTTGAAAAGAATAAAGAAAAATGTTGAGCTGAGTTTTCTGCAAGGTAACAAGGGTCTCTATATTGTCATGTTCTGTGACACTTGCAAGTTCTGTGACCAATTTGTGCAATTCCTTAGAATACTTTTCCATATGCAAACACTTTAACTCTGACAAAATAACAGCTATAATGTCTCAACAGTCTGGCATATTTTCATATGGAGCTGACTACAGAATTTACTGAACCTGCTCATTATGTCTCTGTACTAGGTTAAAATAAGAGACAATAGTCCCAAATACTCTCGCTGTAGTCTATTGTATCTGAATATGTTTTACTATTTGATACTGCTATTCATTTTTTTTTCTTATACAGTATTAGTGCCATGAATGATATAGGACTTACACAATAATATGAAAAGTAAAAAAACTAACGGAAGCCCTGAAATCACCTTAAGCGATACGGTGAAATGTGGGAAAATTGATAATGTTCAGTATTGTTTAAGTTCTGCCTTCAACCTCTGTTAAAAGGGGTAGGGAAAAGTGGGGGAGGGAAGCACATTGACATTAGAAAGTCATCTTCCATACTAGCCTCTTATTTGGCTTTGTATAATCATTGCTGTTTCAGTCAAGTAAAGCTGGCTTGAATTCTAGGAAGTTACTATTATCTATCATGCTGCATTGTGTTTTCTTTGCAAATACATTTAACAGCTTGCTGGAGCTGGGAAGGCCATTTTTAACTGGTTTTGACTCCTCCAGTTCGGCCAGCATGCTTGGCTTGGCTTGCAAAATAGGAGCCATATGACTGACATTGGTTAGTAACATAGTAAACAAAGAAACTGTGGGTATTTAACATAAGAGGGCGTCCGAAGGAAAGTACAGATTCGTATCTGTTATGGATCTGGATCTGTAATTTCTGGATTTAATTACAGATTCCGTTTATGGATCCATATTTAAATCTATAAAAAATAAAATAAAATAAAATGTAAAAACTGTTTCACATGCAAAAAAAATGACCACTGGGCTGTTCTGCACATGTGCACCCATTTCCCAAGATCGTGGAAGCAACATTGCCACCATTTTGGAAAAGGAAACCGAGCTGCGCATGTGCAAAATGGCCACTGTGTATGTGCAGCCTGGCTGGCCTTTTCCAAAATGGTAGTGACACTGCAGCTGCCATTTTGGGAAAAGGCACACATGTACAGCCAAGCAGCCATTTTGCACATGCACAATTGGTTTTTTTGGTTTTTTAAAAATTATACTTATAGATTTTAAATCAAACTACAACAGGTGTGTTATGGTTAAGTATGGATTAATCTGTAACTGACCGTTACAAACAGCTACGAATTTAATCCGAATCCAAATTTCCACCCCTAAGTTAACATCAAATTCCAGCCTCGCTTGGACTCATGTTCCTCGCTTGCTTAAGAAGGAATGGTGCATACAAAATACTGAAAACTTTACAGAAGAAATATATTGCTTCCGGTCGGTATTTTTCTCCCTTTGAGGAATTTTGAGTGTTTGTGGTACTTCTGTAGGATTTTCTGTTTGGGGCACAAGATGTATTGGAGGGTGGGGGGACAACTCAAATTCCACTTCTTTTGTAAAAGGATGTTTGTTTATTTGAAGTTAACATGGTATTTCTGCTGAGCAATCATCACCTAAACATTAACAAGGTTAGTTGCTATCACCCAAATAACGTCACAACACCTCATTTCCAGGAGTTATGCCACTGTCCTTTGTCAAGTCCTGAGTTTGAAATGTTGGTTGTTGCTTTCCCACAATGAGACAACTGTTTTCATTTCAATCCCTAGTGCATTACTCGGATCAAACAGAAACATTGCAGCTTGTATGAACCTTCCCTGAACTTCAATAATCAAACCTTGGCTGCTTTCTCTGTGACCTGGCTACCAAAGCAGAGGGCAGCATCACTTGTCCAGCAGGGTTTTAAAGTTCTGGAACTAGGAAACTATGACAAAGGGGGACTCTTTTGATCTCAATAAAGAACACTGAGACCAAATATATGTGCAAATGGAAATTATGGCACCATTTCCTAATCTAACTGTGTAGCTAAAAACACAGAGGTTCATTTCAGTTTCAGCAACAGACTTTATAGAATATGCTTTAAATAATCCTATGGTATCTGGAGACATTTAAAGTTGTATTACCTTGTTGTGTTTGGGAATATAATAATTAAACAGGAGCTATACCCTTAGTAATACAATATAATCTTATCTACCTAACATGGGTTGATTAAGCCACGGCAGTTGTAAATATGGTAAGCAGATATTAATAACAAAACCCCATAAACAAGTTATTTGGGTGAATTGAGTATTGTGTCTGATTTAAAGCCCCAAGCCAAAAGAAGTTCATACCTTATAACACTGCAGTAAAACACTGCAACATTACAACTTTTCAACCATATCTAAAAGGCCAATTTAGGTTTATTCCCATTCACAGCTTATGGCCATGGTTCAGCAGGTGTAAACTAGTAATAGCTCCAGTCCAAGCCTGGAAGCCTGCCAGTAACAGATGTGTTCAGTCAAATGACTAATTGAAAACCTTAAACAAAATCAGCAGCTTGGCTATTTTGCCTGCATAATAAAGCAGTGCTGATAAAGGCAGTGGAAAAACACCCCTCTCATCATCAATGCCATTAACAATCATGAGTAAAGATGAAAACAACGCATGGTTTATTCTGCAAATGAAGGCATATAACTAGATGACATCCCAGGAGTCCATTACCAATTTTAATAATACATCAAGGAGCCTGAGCAAACAGTTTGTATGTGAAAGCCAAACACAGCAAACTACTTACAGTTACCGCATAGAGAGACAACTCCCAGCGCTATGAATTTAACAAATTTATAAAGGTACATAACATGATAGCTATTAGCTAAATTAAAAGAAAGCCATTATAGACTGCAGACTTGCACTACTTGCCAGTTATACACCACAAACTACAAACTTTGGATTCAAATGAATTTCCTTTTACAAGAGAAGTGCCTGAGTTGGAGTCAAATTATGTGCATGAATAATAAAATACCATCTAATTAAAAACTGTAGTTAAATATGCAAAAAACTAATGATAATGAGATTGTGCAATACCTCAGAGTATAGCACTTTATAAATTACTCAGAAGTGCTAGTTGGCTTGACCTAAACAGTAGATAATGGAAGCAGCTTTGAAAATTCTTAGCTGCAGCTTCCCATGGTGCCCTGCTTTTGACAGCAAAGTAAACAACTAATCCTTGCTGTGGGAAGGTGAACAGACATTAAGTTTCATTGTCAGCGTTAACTCTTGGCATAATGTGACCTCCGTTTGAGGCCGACTCGCACTGTGGAAAGGTGCGTGGAGCAAGATGCTTGGAAAGTGATGGTGCTTGTGGTGGTTACTTTTCTTTCAGTAGCTTTGCCAACACCTGCCAAAAAGAACCAAGAGAACAGTAAACATGTTAGCCAACAAAATACAGAATTACATTTTAATTCCATTTCAAGACAAAACTCCATTCCAATGATTGCTTCTGGTTGGAAATTTCAAGGAGATCATGCCAATTAAATGTACCAGGAGTTGTGCCACTCCCGTACGTAACCTCAGATTTCTTATCCTATACGTCTTAGAGAAATGCTTACTAAAATCTTTACATTAAAATTAACAGTAAAACAAGCACACTATATCACCGTGTGTTCACACTGGGGCCGATCCAAAGCCCCATGAGCACTGCCATGTGGTTTGCACACACGCTATAGACCCCATGCCGGAGGTGCACATGCATTGCGTGTGCTCTGTGCGCTGGTCTGCGGGGCTTGATCGGCCCCACTGAGTGTAATTTCTCACCAATACACACAGATTTATGATATGTTATTGCCTTTGAGAACATTTTGATTTTATGTCATTATTCCACTGAATTTTTCTACCTCTTAAAAGTCAAATTAGTTGCTTCTGACACTTCAGGCTAACTTGACTTTGTATTGCATATTTGGAAATGGCCTCATAAAGAGACACTGAGCAATGACGCAATATTCAAGTGGAGATTTAAATGCGTCAAATTCATATTTACTGAATACCCAGCTCCATAAATTCATATTGTGTTCTGCATTTAGTTACTTATTTTCTCATTTCTGATGCTTCAGATCCCCATTTTAGTGATGAGAAACTGAAAGGTCTGTCCTTCAGCAAAAGAATATGATACCACGTCTTCATGCAATTTCAAATTTACTCAATAACATTTACATTTTGGGGCTTTTCATCTAGAGAAATCTATCTCCAAGTATGAAAAAGCAAACATTTCTTAATAAAGGGGGGATTTTCTATTCATGAAATACCTATAGAAAAGTGTTCTCTCAGCACATTGTTAAATATGAGTGTGTCATCCAGAAGCTGTGCTTCGCCTACAATGTATATTTCATTTCAAGTCAATAGGCATTTGAGCTAGTTAATAAATTTTTAACAACATTGTAGACTAGACAGGTTCATCAGCCATTCAAAGGAACAACAGTTCAGTTGTCAGCAGAGTGTTAATTTCCTTCACTTCCAAGTGACCTTAACTAAGCATGGTTTTCAAGATTAGTATTGCAATGTTTTGCCTGTCTTATTAAAAAAAAAAAAAAAAAAGACAAATACACATTTGCAGTTTCCCCCCACTTTGAAATAGTTAGATGCTATGTCAGTATTCTGCAAGCTCTTCCTCCAGTCTTGATTTCCTTTTCTGTCTCAAGGTCCAAGATCCTAGAGAGGAGATACCACCCATTTTCCTTCTCTGATATGGCAAAAGAGCAAGGTTGAACTACCAAAGCCTAATTAAAGTACTGGATTGTAAAATCAATAGACTTTGGCCCTTTTCACACAGGCCTGGGAAGAGCCATGGTGTAGGGGGATGGGTGAAGGCTGTAGTGCATGGGCGGCCCATCACATGGACGCCCACCCACCTCCATGCATCTCCACCCATCTCTACACTCAGGGACACCTCCGTTTTCCCCAGTGCCTCCGTGCGTGGGGGATCAATGGAGGTGGGTGGAGTGCAGGAGTGCACACGCATCCCCACCAGCGGCCACATGGATGCCCCCTTGCCCACCCAGTTGCACACGTAGGCATGGGGGGGTTGTTTAAAAAGGGACTTCATATGAAATAGCTGAAAATGCTTGAGTATACCCTACATTTTTAGGTTTTGAAGGGGGTTTTGTTTCATAATGATGTTGTTTGACAAACTAGGAGTAAAAAGACTTGCGAGCGCTGTGGTGGCTCTCTAACCCACCCTGTGGTGGGAAGCAGTGGCAGACACACTCCGTGTTGGTGGGTGGTACTGAACAAATGTGCTGGCTGCCAGGAGAGTCATTCCACCACCTGCATGACCTGGGTGGAGGTGCCTACAAGAGACATGCAGGTGGCTGGCCCCACCCCACTCCCAGTACCCATTGCCCGCCCCCTGCTATAATGGGCAGCCATGGAGCTTGGTCATGATGGCTTCCACCCTGCAGCAGGGATCGTGGGGCCAAACAGACATGTTGGCCCACGTGACCTGCATTGACCTATGTGAGCGGCCCTTGGCTGAAATGGGTGCCTGGGATCTAGCCCAGGACCTATTCTGGGCCAGCCTCCCACCTGCCCCAGGGCCATATCGGCCCAAAATCTGGCGACACAGGACCAGATGTGCAGTGAGTTCCGGGCCACAGCAGGCTCACATCATATCTCTTTTCACACAGTGTCAGTGGTCATAACATTTCCCTGAACTTGGGCGGGAGGAGTGGGAAGATGGTGAGGAATGATCATAGAGATACTGAGGGAGTAGCAGGGTGGGGGGAAACTAGCCCCCCCAGGAGTGGCTCAAGGCTCTCCTCCTGGTTGCGTGAGTGCCAGCTGAAGACTCTTTTCCCACTGGGGGCAGCATGCAGCTGTGAGGTAGCACTCCAACACTCACCTGCACTCTGCTGCAAAGGAAAGTGAAATCCTGCCCTTTTCCCCCCTCCCAAGTGCAAATTTAATGGGGGGCCAGAACTATTACCATTCCCCACACTCCTAACTTTAACTCCCACAATCATTATGCTTGTAGTCTAGTGGATAAAGTGCTGGACTTAGATCTTGGAGGCCAGGGTTCATATTCCATCATAGCTGTGAACTCAGTTCACTTTCTATCAGTCTCAGGTCCCTATCTGCAAAGTGGGAATAACAAGAACCTTCTGAACAGAGGAGAGCTTCCCTGCAGCAGTGATATGTTTAGGGCTACAGTGGTTGCGAAGTGCCAAAATTAAGGAAGAGACCATCCCCTTCATCGTATGGGTGGAGTGGCTGCCATTTTAGTGGGGTCAAAGAGCAGGGCTTTGTGCAGTAAAAGGGGAGAAGCTCTCACCCCTCACTTTGGACCTTTGATATTCCATGATGAAGGAAACTTAATTACATTCTTGAGTATTATCCTGAGCAGGATGAACATAAAAAATGGTACTTAGGCCCTTTCCGGAGGAATTGGTGATACCGTTTTTGATTCCAAATGCACTGGAACCACCTTTAGTATTATCTGCTTACCTGCAACGCGAGGCACATATGACCTTTTCTTTATTCATTTCTAAAGAGGAGAGCTCATTGAGAGCACATAAAACTCACAGCCACCTGTGGTCACCATGGAAACTACACTGTTTGCCGACTATTTTCTCACCCTCAATGAATATGAGAGACTATTGGCAACCAGGTGGACACTTGAGCTAAGCTGGGTTGCTTAATTAGGGAATTTTGAGTGGGTTAACATAGTACTTTTGACTTAAACCAACAGCTCTCCCAATCTTAACTAACATAATGAGGTGTCTATTTGTACACTGCAGATGAGAAGTTTTTGATGATGAGTAAATGTACACAGACTACATGCCTGTCATTTTTTCAACAACTCATACTAACTTTCCTGCTACCTGTGTAACAGAAATATTAGTTACAGCTAAAGAATAAGAAAATTTATATTCTGACTCAGAGGGTATTTTCAGAAGTGACACTACCACGCGTAGACCCAATCCGGGGTAACGGCCGCCACCCCACCCCAGGGTACCCAGAACAGACATGACGGTGTGCCTTACCACACTTTGTCCCGAACCTTGGTAGCTCTTACCACTGGCTGTTCTTTGCAATTTTCCAAGATCACAACTGGTGGTAACTGCTACCACAGTTCAGGGCAAAACGTGGTGAACATCTGGCTGCCACAGAACAGAAGTGATGGTGGTTGTGACCTCAGGATGGGGTTAAGTGTGGCTAAGCGGGTAGTGTTATGCTGAAAATACCCTAAGCTTTGCTCTGAGGCTAGTCAGTTATGTGTAGAGCTGAAAGAGACAGATTTTTAAAAAATCATGGATATTATTTGCATTTTCAGATAGTCATCTAAATATTCAAATAAATATCCACATCTGAAATGAAATCCATCTATTCAAGTCTGGATATTTTGTTTTGATTACTGATTTTTACAGTTATTTCAGCCAATGCTCCCTCTCCCAATAAACCAAATATCCAGAATAGAATAAATGAAGCAGAAATGAATAGTGCTTTGAATCAGCTTCATCAGATCTGACTCAAAGTGACTGAAATGGTTGGATACAATATTTCCCATGGATAGTCAGCTCAGATGTAGTGGTCAGTGATGATATTGAAAGGAATGGAGCAAGGCTTGTGTCCCCCTGCCCCTGCTTACTAGCACAGAAGAGAGGGAGCTGGGTGCACTGAGAGGCTTTGGGAGCACCCATCAGAGAATCCTGATCTGCTCTGAGGTTGGATGGGGGTTTAGGAGCCGAGCCAAAGAACTGCAGCTCAGTCCATGTCTCAGGGCTGAAGGTGGTCTTGTGGGATGCAGAGTGCACTGGGGATCTAAAGCCTGCTCCAGCCTGGAGTGGGAGAATGGGACAGAGCAGGAGGCAAACCACCCACCCGCCCTTTGGACTGATCACTGCGCACTTCGTGCATTACCTTGATTGGGGTTGGAAAGGTGTCTTCTCCTTACCTCAGATTGGAATGGAGAGGTTTATGAGTTTTTCACCTTTCCTGCAGTGTTTACACCAATTATATTGTGTTTTGGCAATCAGCATGGCATGATTATGCTGGTTGGTGTTGTTTTAGTTGTAGCACCATCAGTAGGTCTAGTGCATAATTTGTAATCTGATGGTCTGGGACAGCATTAGTTCTTGTCCCATTGAGATGAGGTGAAGAGGTGGTGTTGTGGACTCAATTGGTCTCTTGGCATTTCATTCCTAAAGGATCAGCATGCAACACTTTTACTTGAGCTGGGTGGTCTGGATAAGGGTTTCCAACTCCCCCCCTTGCCTGTGGGCAAGAGGTGGTCTGTGGGCAAGTATATCCATTTGGCCAGTGTAGGTGGAAGTTCCAAATTCTTCCCTCTCTGTTCTTCTGTCCTGGGCTGGGGGTTAGTTTTTTGAGTCCCCCAGGCAAGTTCACTAGGAGCTGTTCACTGGAGCCTTACTTGTTGACTGGATGCTTATGTTTGTTAATATTTATTTATTTATTTATTTATATTTCTATCCCGCTCCTTTGCCTCTGGCAACCCGGAGCGGCGTACAACAGTAAAATATCACAGTAAAATAGGCACACGTACCAAATATAAAAATACAAAAGTCAAATAAAATAATAAATAACCACTACCAGGAGAACACTCCCTTTCCCATCCCCTCCATCCACCCTTCTTCCCCCCTGCCAAAAGTCTGATGGAAGAGCCAGGTCTTACAATTTCGGTGGAAGACCAGAAGATCCGGACTGAGATGGAACTCCACCGGAGGGACATTCCACGGTGATGGAGCAGCCGCCAAGAATGCCTTCCTGTCTGTCTGGATCCATCAATAGTGCGTGACCTCCAGGAGGGTGTTCCCAGACAACTGCAAAGGCCACCCCGGGATCTGGGGGGTGAGGCGTGCTAAGCAGGGCCTAGACTGTGTAGGGCTTTATCGGTCAAAACCAGCACTTTGAATCCAGCCCGACAACTGGCAGCTGCAGCTTCCAAACCATCACCAAAGGCAGCTCCACATAGAATGTATTGCAGTAGTCTAGCTTCGAGGTGACAAATGCATGGATGATAGTGGCGAGAACAGAGTCAGAGACATATGGGCGGAGCTGCCTCACCAGATGTAACTGGCAAAAGGCACTCCTGGCCACAGCCGATACCCTGAGATCCAGGTGCAGCTGCTGATCCAAGAGCACCCCCAGACTCCGCACAGGTGGAACCAATGGAGGATTGATACCCCCAATAATGGGGGCAGCCACCTCCCTCAGACCATCACCCCCTACACACATCAACATCATCTCCATCTTATTGGGATTGAGCTTCAACTGACTTCACCTCATGCAGTCCCCCACAGCCACCAGACACCTTAACAGCAGGGAGACAGCAGGATCTGGGTTGAATGAAAAGGAAAAATACAACTGGGTGTTGTTCGCATATTGATGATGATGAAAAACCCCTCCCCACCCAGCTGTGCACGACCTCCCCCAGCGACTTCATATATACGTTAAACAAGAGGGGACAAGATTGAACCTTGCAGCACCCCACACAAGAGGCCCCCCGGGGCACATGTATAACCCCCGAGTACCACTCGCTAGGATCTACCTGTAAGTTAATAACGGAACAATTGCAGAACGGCTCCGTCTACCCCGGCCAAGTCTTGCAGGTGAGTCAACAACATCTCATGATTCACAGTATCAAAGGCCACTGACAGATCTAGTAGAATCAGAAGGGTCATGCGACCATTATCCAGTTCTACAAGGATAATGTAAAAGGCATCTGCTGCAATCAGACAGGGAACAAACATTTATGCAAAGACTAGCCATTAATGAACCAACATGTGGCATGGTGGCTTTCTTGCAGCAGAAAAGCCTTGAAACTGGCACTGAAAAGGGGGCCATTTTAAATGCAGTGAGCATTCCAGCAGAGATTAGAAACCCTTCCATCCAAGCCCCATCCAAAAAACCACCCAAACAAACAGAAAACAGACAATTAGGGTGACAGGGTCTCAAACAGGGTGAAAAACAGCAAGGTCCAAGAAAATATTTTAAAGAATAGGAGGCAAGGAAGCACAGCCCTTCCACCTGGGCTCACAAAATTAGTAATTATCCCTGTCTGTAATGCATGCAGGGAGGCGGAGGGCGGGGGGGAGAGGACAAAAGAAAGCACAAGCAAACAAACAATATAC
Source organism: Sphenodon punctatus (assembly GCA_003113815.1). Classification (NCBI taxonomy): domain Eukaryota; kingdom Metazoa; phylum Chordata; class Lepidosauria; order Sphenodontia; family Sphenodontidae; genus Sphenodon; species Sphenodon punctatus. Next base: position 2,693,446 of record QEPC01010816.1, on the reverse strand, counting down.
AGGAGATCAGGGCAGGTGATTTGTTTTTTCAAAACTTATCAGGTTTCTGAAAGGATGAGACCTCCTGATCTCTCTAGTCTGACTCTGATAACCACCTTCTGTTGTTCTTCCCTCCAAACAATGAGGCCAGGGACTCCAAACAAGTCCCTGGCCCCTCCCATCTTTAAAAAAGAGAGGGGGAGCTCTATCTCTCTCTTCCCCCTCCCCTCCAGTGAACTTAGGGAGGAGCCACATTCTCACAACTGTCTTTGTAGGAATTTAGGATGTAAAGAAATACCTATTCTATCTTGGAAAATCTGCAAATATGAATCTGAGATTATTATGGCTGCTATTTCACTAAGTCTTCTTAATGAAGTTATTGCTAACAGGAATACTATCTTTAAACCCCCACCCCATAACCAGTTCATTTGTGCCCCCCATATAATGAATTCATGCTGCCCCGGGTGCGCAAATGAAATGGTTATGGGGGCGGGGGGGAGGGGAGCAGCGTGAATTGATTATGAGGACACAACTGAACTGGTTATATATATGTCTCTTTTCATGGCATAATGCGCTTAATAGGCTGGTCACATGTTGGGTGTCTTGTGTGTTTGATAGCAGCACCCCTAGGCCCGCCAGAGAGAGGGGCCCTCTTGACTTCTTGGCCAGGGGTCCATTGCACCCTAGCTATGCCCCTGCTAATGGCTAGTCTTTGCCTGAATGTTCCTTCTCTGGTTGCAGCAGATGCCTTTTACATTGCAAGTATAGTTTGCAACAGGACTGTGTAGCATGTTCTGGGGGACAAGTGGAACTTCATACTTCTGCTTTTGTGGTGTGCTAAAGACTTAACATAATAGGTAGATAGGTAAATTTATTATTTACATAGCCGTAGGCCATTGTAAAACAAACAAACAAACAAACAACTTAACATAATATTGTTGGCTTGAGATGGTTTGCTTTGCTTGCTCTGTGTTTGCATGTGCAGTGCTGGGGTTCCCCCTCCTCTCCCAAGCCCCAAGCATGTGCAAAGGTGGTGGCCATTTTTGGAGACCATCACTGGCCATGACTACTTTTAGTTTAAATGGCCCCTTTGCTGTTTTTCACCTAAACTGTCTGCTTTCTGTTTTTTGGCTGCGGGAACCAGAGGGCTTGGATGGAAAGGTTTTTCTTTGCTGGAATGTTCGCTGCACTTAAAATGACCCCTTTGCAGTGTCAGTTTCAAGGCTTTTCTGCTTCAAGAAGGCCACCATGCCACATTTTGGTTCACTAATGGCTAGTCTTTGCATGAATGTTCCCTCTATGGTTGCATCAGCTGCCTTTTACATTGCAACAGACCTGTGTAGCATGTTTTGAGGACAAGTGGAACTCCACACTCATGCTTTTGTGGTGAGCTAAGGAGTTCACATAATATTGTTGGCTTAAGATGGTTTTCATTGCTCGCTCTGTGTTTGCATGTGCACTGCTGGCTCTGCCTACCGTTGGCTAGGCTCCACCTACTGTTGACCTGGCCCCTCCCACTTCTGGCCCTGTGCAACTCACCAGCCTTGAAACCCATCAGCCGCCACTAACTCTATTATAACTTACAACATAAGGTTAAAGTTAGGTTTTGCTTTGCTCAACAGCACCTGCTATTCAAAGGGCTCTGCTCTGATCCTTTGGATTCATGTAAGGGATAATAAATGACAAGGTGTGGGATGTGAGATGGCAATATGTATCAGGTGAGCAGTGAGACAGGAGGTCAAAAGCAGGGTGCTTCCAGCATGCAGACAGGGTTATTATTTCATAACAGCCATGTGCTCTGGAATGTGATATTCCACTTTAGAAAACGGGAACTCTTGAGTTTCATTTTTAGTATTGCAATACTTTGCTGTATAAAGATGATGCATAACTGTAAGGCAGGGTCAGCTGAATCCAAGAGCTCAGAGCCTAAGAACTACAAGGGCTTCAGAAATAAAAGGCCAAATACTGGTAAATAGACAACAAGATGTGGAAAAAAACAAAATTAGACAATCTACATCTCCCAAATGGAGCCCCTACCTACATAGACCCCATACAACAGAACCTGCAAACATTTTCTATCCCAGACTGACATCCCTCAAAATTTTATTATATATATATATCCCAGTCTGCCCTCTTCTTAAAGAAACAGCATTATCACAGAATTCAAGCACCATTATGTAGAAAGTATGCCTTGAAACATGTAAATACATAAAATATAGTTATGTGACCCCCGAGCAACATTCTGGTGAATTTGTAAAACCTGGCTGTTCGCCCAGGCCTTTAGGGAGGTGGGGTTAGGTTTTTTTTTATCCCCCTCCACCCTTATTTATTGTTTTATTGTGTGCCTAGCCCTGTTTTAATATTATTATGATTGTTTTAAATTTTATATGATTGTGTTTTTATGTTTTAAAATTGTTAGCCGCCCCGAGCTGTTTTCAGGAGGGGCGGGATATAAATGAATTAAATAAATAAATAAATAAATAAATATTCCATCAAATCTTTCTATGTTATCTTATCATTAGCATATATATTCCTCTGAGCAAAGACACAGATCAATAAATAGGAACTGAAAAAATACCCAGATCCAGTTCAAAATATTTAATGGACTAATAGCAACTTAGAGAACACAGTGGACAATAAACTAGATGACATGCACTTGTAATACAGCTCGTTAGTGAAAAAAATAAATCAGCAAACACAATTTTGTCCCATATAAACAGCCACTGTTTTACAGAAGAGGGAACCAATATCTTTACTCTGTAGGAAGGGTGATTACTCTGAAACACACTTGGAACAGTACATTTCATTCTAGGCGTCTGGTATCAGTGGAATAATGGTATACTATTAACAGTTTGGAACAGAGCAACAAAAATTATTAGGTTGATGGAAGAGATTGGTTTATGAGAAAAGATATGTTTAGAGCATGACTGGAGACTGGAGGAGGGGGCATGACAATGTAAAAATATTTGAAGGGTATAAACATTGAGGAGGGTGTATCATTAGGGTGGTGCAAGATTGTACACCTAGAAGTAATACAACTAATAGTAGGAGTAGTGGGGTGAAATGAAGAAAGGTAAAACAGTCCAACTGGATATATCAGACAAATTCGATCAGGGTTGCCTAATACTGCAATTGCATTGCAAGTCTCATGATTTTGTTCTGTTTTTTTGTTTTGTTTTTAGGAAAATAAACAAGTTTTAAGCCTTCATAGGGTACTTTCAGACATGACGCTAACCACCCTTTAACCACCCTTGGTGGTTATTTATGCATGTTGCAGGGCTGTATTGGTGCCCTATGCAGCCCTGTAACATGCATAAATAACCACCAAGGGTGGTTAAAGGGTGGTTAGCGTCATGTCTGAAAGTACCCATAGTGTCAGAGCAGAACTTGAATACATTGTGCCTAAAGCAGGAATACTCACACTTTTGCCTGTGACCCCATTTTTAAAATAAAATTCTGTGACTGCAGACAGCAACAAAGACATTCAATGTATATCAAATATCAGTTGTGAACAGGACACCAGCTGATGGAGTGAACCCATATGGGGTCATGAGCCACAGTTTTGGGACCTTTGGCTTAAAACCTTAGAAACCAGCAGATGAATAAAAAGCCAAATTTTATTTATTATTTGAAACTCATTATTTTTAAGCCAATCTCTTGACTTATTGGAGACTTGGTGATGTTTTTTTTAAAAATAGTTTGAGGTTGACAATGCTATTATTTTAATTGAATAATTATTTATTTATTATTTATTATAAAAATTTGATATCCTACCCCTTCCTGCATTGGCAGCTCGGGGCGGTAAACAACATAAAAATATATAATATGTAATACAAAATATAAATATATAAAAAGATAACATATAAATGATAAAACAATCTAAATATGGTTCAACAAAAAACACCCCCCAACGCAACCCCAGCCCTCCCACTACCCATCTCCCCCACTGAAAGCCTGGTGGAACAACCAGGTTTTACATTGACGCCTGAAGGAGGGGAGATCCTAGGCCTGATGTACCTCCACTGGGAGGGAGTTCCACATATGGGGTGCAGTAACCGAGGACGCCCTCTCCAATGTGGTCCCCATTCAAACACGGGGGACCTCCAAAAGGGTGCACTCAGCTGATCGCAGAGGTTGCTCCAGGATCTGGGGTTTGAGGCGGTCTCACAGATAGATGGGGCCCAGGCCGATAGGGCTTTATGGGTTAACACCAACACCTTGAATCGGGCCTGGAAGGCTATAGGCAGCCAATGCAGTAAACAGAGCACCGGTGTTATGTGCTCTCGGCGGCCCGTGCGCATAAGGGCACAGGCCGCCACTTTCTACGCCAGCTGCAACCTCTGAACCATCACCATGGGTAACCCCACGTAGCCCCAGATGTTCACTCACTTCCGCCTCGGGGTAGGTGGCCAGCTGCTACTGGATGTGCCATCCAGAGAAGGTTGGTGAAACAGTGTGGACAAAGGCTTGTCCAGCCAGGCTAATCCAGGCTAATGTGTGCCTCCTGTCTGTTAGGCCTTGCTCAGCCTGACCAAGAGGCGAGGTCCAAGGATCAGGCCCAGAGGAGCGTGCTCACCACAGCCTGGCAAACAGCTGATGGGGAGGTGGTGCAAAGGAGTGAACTCTGCCCCTTGATCAGTTGTTTGGCATGCACACCCAGACCAGTGAGCACGCTCCTTCACCTTCTCCCAATCAGCTGTTTGGTAGGCCAGGTGAGCACGCTCCTCTGGGCCCCCCGATCATCTGTTTGGTGGTTGGGGTGAGCTGCTTCTCCAGTCCCCCTCCTGATCAGCTGTTTGGAGGTAGATCCTCCCAGGGGCCTGATCCTGCTAGGCAGCATGGGTCCAGAAGTCCTGTCCACAGCTTCTTGGCTGACCCCTGGCATAAAGGGACTTGTGACAACGGCTCACCTGCCAGGGGAGTCTCTTTTGAACTAAGTGAGGCTGTAGTGGCCTTCCCCAGGGTGGCTACGGGAGCTGGTTCGCCCCCATCTTGTTTGTTTTCACCCTATGTTGAGTGGGCACTAAGAGTTAGTTCCAGTGACAGTCTCATTGACGTGAATGGAACTCATGTCCACAGATGCTATTCATTCAGATGACTGTACTGTTGTTTTCTTTGTACATTTCTCCAAAACAACGTAACCTTATATTTGACATAGTATGGCCTTGTTACCATTGTACCATAATCCCCCAATTACCTATTTACACACTTGAAGCAACTAGTGCTGGCCAGTGTTGGATAGAGGTTACTGGGCTAGATGGACCATTGGTCTAGCTCACGATTTGATGTTTTAATTTAATTTAATTTAATTTAATTTAATTTAATTTCTTTCTTTCTTTCTTTCTTTCTTTCTTTCTAATTTTTATCCTGCCCTTCCCTCAAAAGGCTCAGGGCAGTCTCCAAAATAAAATATAAGCATATATAAAAACATATGCAAGATAAAAACATTAAAATACAAACAACTCCCCAAAGAACCCCTCAATCCACCCAGAACCCCACACAAAACCATCTAATAACCACCTCCCCATTCACCACAACCAACTCCCCTCATACTCCTATCTCAGACCTACCCACCAACCCACCCATCCCCTATCCCTGCCTGCCAAATGCCTTTTCAAACAAAAAAGTCTTACACTGCCTCCGGAAGATACTTAGGGTCGGGCTCAAACAAACTCCAGGGGAAGGGAGTTCTGGGGCAGAAACCCTGTGAGGCTTTGTCATATGAACCAGACTAACAGATGGTACCCAGAGGGAGGCACTTCTGGCTGATAGCAGAAAGCACTGTGGCTTGCAGAGGAAGGAGACGGATGGTGGTGCGTGCCCCAGCAAGGCTTCAGCTTCTTGAAAGCAGAATATCAGGGAGAGATTGGCACACAGCAGGAAGGCAAAAGATGGAGCATCAGCAGCATGGGAAGGCAGTTGGTCGGCTGGCACTGAGAAACAGCAGGGATTGGCAAAGGAGACATGTTGTTCCAAGCCTGTTTGGCTGTAACTAGCAGATACTGCCCCAGCGGGGCAGGACTTATATGACAGAGACAATACAGTCTGGCAGTGGCAGAAGTATTCCAAATGAGCAGCAGTCAGGCTTGTTTTGGCACTCCAAAGCATGGCAGACAACACCCTGGGGTTGAGAGGAGGGGGGAGAGGGGGCAGGGGCAGCCAGTGTTTGATTAGGAGGGGAGGAAGGCAATGGCATCAAGAGAGACCCAGCAAGAAGGAGGAGCAGAAAAGCTGCCCCTGGAGTTGGCAGTGTGTCCCTCATTCCAACTGGAAGGGCAGCTCACGGAATCCCAGCAGTGGCAGATTGACCTTTAGGAACAGCAACTGTTCCACCAACCCAACCTCAAACAGTGGGGACTGACAAGGTCCCCACCTGAGAAAACACCCATTTGCTGTGCACACTGGTTGGTGAGCAGAAAAGCAGTTACTGGGACACCTTGGCCAGACCCTGCCATACCTGATCCTTCTGCACCTAGTACTGCAAGGGGTCACTGCCAGAATCTACAACAGGCTCCTCCAGATACTTGGCCACTGCCCTATCTCGGGGCTATCTGCAGTGTCAGGCTCCTTGAGATGTGGCTTCTGCTGTTGCCAACCTAGTCCCCAACAGCCTGTGCTCATAGTGCCTGCCCTGGTGTACCCCAATAGATGGTGGCCAAAGAGCCGCTACTGACCCTGATGCAGGGGCTACTAGCGCTGCTGCAGCGGGTGCTCTACATCTCATCCCCCTTTGTTGCTTCCCCCCCCCAGGGCCTTGCTGCTGCTGTATGGCCCTGCCTTTTGCACTCTCTCCACCAGCGCATGCTTCCTCAAGGTAAAGTCTGTGGAGCGAGCTGCCACACTCCCCTTCACCTGGGTGGTCCAGCATGGTGGTGAGAATGTATTCCTCCTTCCCAACCAGCAGGTCGAAACTCTTCCTCAGCCCCTCCTGCAACCTTCATACCAGGACCACCATCTCTGTATGAGGTGCTGTTTCTCCAGCTCCTGGTCCCTCAGGAAGCCTGCCAATTTCCTGTCCAGAATCTGGACCAGAGGGATGACCTGGCTCAAGGTGCCCATCAACATGCTCAGGGGTCCCATCACATGCTTAAAGGGCTTAAGGACGTGCATGGTCTGGGCCATCATGTCCCAGTCTTCCTGCCCTAGTGGAAATGCCACCGCATTCTCACCCACACGGTCTACCTCACACACAACACACTGCTGCTTCACCAGATGCTCCGGGACAAGGTAGATGGAGTTCCACTTCATGCTCACATCCTGCATGAGGCGGTGCTTCTGCGCCCAACTCCACTTGCTTCTTCATAAAGAAGGGACTGCTCTTCATGCTCTGGATATTGAAGTACTGTGGGTATTGACGACTGGTGGAAATCTCTTTCACAATTTATTTAGCTGGAGTTTTACATTTTAGATGATGGCTCTAGTCTTGGACTCATTACTCTACACCCTCTCTTATTCCACACCTCATTATTAGTTGGGCTGCTGGAGCCTGGACTACAACCCACCAGATAAAAACTCCACGTTTATTTTAAAAGAAACATTAAAACAAACATACCGTTTTCCCTCATTGCTGGATAATGTCAGGGTGTTTCATTTTTAGGGACTACACAAGGAGTAAAGACGGTGCATGCTTAAAACACACTCGGGCCATGATCTACAAACCACTTGCTCCAGAGTAGTTCCATTGCAGAGCTGTGAGCTTCAATGGGACTGCAGCAAGTGGTTTGTAAATCATGTCCTTGCTGGACTGGCTGGGCTAGGCAGGGTTGTGAGCTCTACAGAGAAAAAACTCAAGCTGGGTTACAGTTTCAACTCTGAGGAGGTGAACTGTTACCTTTGCCAGCATGGTTTTATAGTTTTCAGTCTATAGGTTTTAAAACAGGGAGAAGGTCAGAATTTCAGTGAGGTCTCAACTTGCCAATCATATGTACATTAGCAACCTCTTCCCTCCATCTGAATTGTATGAGGTAATCTGAATTGTGTGACAGAGTAAAGATGCTCCTGACGTTCTCACTCCTAAGGAGGATGCCTTGCAGGAATTCTTGGGAGGAAGATATTTCTCCTGCTCCCATGGCCTGTTGGCCATTTATAGGGGACAGAGGGAAGTGACAGATTTTCTGACATTCTATTCCCTCCAGGTGGTTTAATTTGGTGTCTTCCTTTTTAGACCATAGCAGGTTTTTTCCTCTTAGACACCATTTTTCTGGGTGTTTTGTTTAATCAACAGGTTGATGTGTGTGAATCATGAAAGTAATTTCCCCCTCACTTTCAAAATGGTGGTTGCATGGTGATTTCCCCACCCCTGTTTTACAGCAACCTAGAGGCTCCCTGGTGAGTGGGTGTGTGAATGTTTTGCAACTTGTGTGCACGGCAGGTTTCTGTGAGGAAAGTAAAATTGGTTTCTGTTTAAAGCTAAATGTGGAATTAGGAGGAAGGAGCCACACCGATTGTCTCTTACAACTAGTGGGGTAACCCTTGCCTGCATCGTGAACGTTTGTATAAAGTAGGATGACTGGGAGTTTCAGCTACATAATCCTTTATGGTGTCTGTTTTGACAAGGGGGTACCGTGGGTGGTTTTGACAGTTACGGAGGGAAAGTTTTTTAATATACATATTTCTTATGACTCCCCCCCACCCCATCCCAACCCACCCCGCCTTTTTAGGAGATTTAATAGAATTTATATTTGTATTTTTAATCATTTTATATTTTGTTTAAAATTGTAAGCAACCCTGAGCTGCTTTGCAGGCGGGGCGGGGTATAAACTACGCAAAATATATAAATAAATAAAATAAATAATGGGTAGGTTAAGACGGTTGAATTTTTTTAAAAAATAAAACAATTTGGCTTCTTATTCTCTCAGGGCATTCTGCAGAAGAGCTATGAGCTTTCAAGCCTTTCTCTGGAACCACAAGGGCTAGAAACTTTCATTTTTTTAAATACAAAAGGTGACGGTTATGATTTTGTAAGCTGCCCTGAGCCACCATTGGCAGGAAGGGCAGGGTAAAAATTAAAATTAATTAATTAAATAAATAATAGGAAACTGATACAATCATGCAATTTGCTACTAAAATTGCAAGAGTTAGCAGTCTTGCAGCATCTTGCACAGGGCTGTTAGCATCGTGAGGTACGGGGAGTGAGGGACATGGAGGAGGGGCTGGCCAACATTCTTTCCAGCTATCACTGAGGTGATCATGGTCATTTATGTGCCTTCCTTTTGTTGACTACATCTGCCACATGTCTGCTTAAAAGTGTTTGACTTCTAATGGATGTGGTAGCAACTGCAGAAAAATCAGCCTTTGTGGGGTGGAATAAAGTATTGGTTTTCAAAAATTAAAGCATCTGTCACATACGAACATATGTTTATGTACATATGTAAACCTCTTAGGCCAATATCTTTTTTTCTGTTTTTTAGCCACCATAGCATTCTAACCTAGCTCACTGACCTATTGCATTACAGCTGCAGCTGTTGCAGGCCTTATAATGATTTCAGACTTTCATTCCAAGAGCAATTTTTGTGCCAAAGAGTTTTTGGCCATGTCTATAATCTGAATGATTATTTCCACTGAGGAAAACCATTGTTAATGATAGTGATGAGGAGGTATACGGGCTGTTTAAGCCATAGCCTGCTGAAAGCATTAGACCTGGATGCTGGTTTAATAGGGGTTGAAAGGATAGGTATGACATATTACTAGCCTGGGAGTAACTATGTAAATAAAATAATCTAACGGGAACGTGGGAGGAACTATGCAAAAACGTGGATCTCTCCCTTGAGAGAGCACTCTGCAGACAACCCATTTCCAGAAGCTGCTTCAGTCTCAGACTGAAGTAGATGTTTACTCAGTTAATAAAAATGTGTGTGGCTCTTTTATCTGGCCCACCTGCCTACTTAACTAAAACTTACTGGAGAGGTCTCTGATTTTGATCCCTTTGACTGTCCAACTCCCTTGTACCGGGCACTTCTATTTTGGTTCCTAAGCAGTATTTTTAAGTTGCTTTCATCTTACATTTTGTTTTCTTACATGGTTTCCCAAAACCAACTTACATGCTGATCAGGATCGGATGCAGTCTTGGGAATAATCTGGCCTGTGCTTCTTGAACATGCAAGTATATCCTTCCTGACATCAATGAAGTGAAAAATTTGGAGGTCTGGCAGTGACAAAGGGAATAGTGAATGAGACTAGTATTTCTGTACACTGATCTCCACTTCCTGTTTACTCTCTCTAATAGAGTGGGATAGATGCTTACAACTGAGCTAGCTTTCTGTTTCCCTACAAGTGTCAGGATGCATATTCCAGAAAGGACAACAATTTTGGAGCTGGCAACAGTCACAGAAAATTAAGCTCACAAGCACTTTAAAATAGACAACACAACTCCTTTGGTGGTTTTGATTTCCACCTGTACTTCTTGTGATTTCTCCCTTCAACTACTTTAAAGAACCAATGATAAATTACCCCATAAATCAACTCTGATACATTTTGCAAAATGAACAGAGCCCTCTTAACTTCCCTTTTCTAGAGCAAAGTCACCTGGATAACCCATCTGTGACCCATTCTTTATTATTTTAAACTCCTTTCAGACCACATTCACACCTTCTGGTTCATGCCAGTCTGTACAGATTTTGGCTCTGTGAGATAATCTGGAAGGCAAAACATGCATGGGGTTTGGCCGCGCAAAAGCCTCCCTGCCCCCGCTCCCCCACCCGGCGGGTTTGCTGGCAATTACCCGGAAAGGTACAGCGCTGGTTTCCCTGCTCTGTGCTCTGCCAGGTGATCACTGAAAAAGCCATGTGGGGGAGCTTTGGCACCAGCCAAACCCCACGCATGTTTTGGCTTCCGGATTCTCTCACAGAGCAAAAATCAGTCCGAACCTGCTCAGACCAGAAGGTGTGAATGTGGTCTCAGGGTTCAACATGATTTACAATCCTCATCTAGGTCAATCTCACACCAACTCTGTGAGATAGACCATTATTATTTCCATTTTACAGAAGCAGAACTGAGGCTGAGAGATGGTGACTTGTCTAAAGCCACCCAGTGAGTTCAAGGCTAAGATGGGATTTGAACCCTGGTCTCCTAAGCTAACACCTTATCTACTTGCTCTCTCTGGGTGTTTTTAGACAACTACCTCCTCACCCATTACCCACTATGCACGTTGCAGGGTCACATTGCAGCCCTGTGCAGCCCTGCAACATGCATGATGGTTGGGTAATGGGTGGGGAGCACTTGTCTAAACACACCCCTTTTCTTCTATTAGCTTTTGTGGGGTTTGGATCCAGATCAAGAGTCGATGGGAGTGTTTAATATTTTAAGTGGGAAAGTACTGTTAAACATGTGAAATCTTAAAAAACAAAAAAAACAAAAACAAATTAGGAACCAGCAACACAAGAGAGAGAAATGTGTACAGCACTCCACCAAGCCTCTGTGCATGCATGCCCTGAGCAATATGATTCCTTCTGTGAGAGAAAGCCAAATAAAGAACAGGAAAACACACTCATTCCTCTTTGTGGCACTTCCTCCAATTGGTTCTGATCAGGGGTTAATGTGCAGAAGTAGCCCATTTGCGAGTTCATCTTGCGAGTTTCTCTTGGTGCCAATAAACAGATACTGTGAGTCTGCTATTGCCCAGCTACAACCCTTGACTTAATATTTCAAGCTTTATAGCAAGGATGGGGAACCTTTTATCCCTGGGAGCCTGGTAAACTCTCTAGACTTGCTGCAGTTGTTTTCCCAGCACTGCCTCCTCCTTCTTCTGCACTATCTAGGGGGAAATAGCCCGTCTTTTGGGGTTAGAACTCCCTTCTTTGGCTCTTCCCTACAATAATAATGACAACTCCTTGTCCTTACACAAGTTTGACCTGCGAATAGATCCCAAACCAGCATCCAATTCAATACCCACAACACAAGTAATGCCCACATTTTTTAGTACCATGTTGGGTATGCGACCGGATACCTGAGTACCAATCAGGTACCAAAATACCTGAAATATCCGTAATTTCTGATACCGATATACTGATTTTTGTCAGTTGCCTATCAGTAAATTAGGATGGAGACTCAAAAATCAAGGTAGAAACTTGGCATTCCAGAACTGTAAGTCAACATTCTGGAACATCGGGTATGCTAATCGAGCATCAGGCACTGATTATTACCTGAACGTTGTGGGTCAATTTGGGTACCAAACATTTGAATCATATACCCGTTTTTGTGGGTATTTGTTTCAGCTCTACTTGTGAGAGATCCTACTACTCCCAGAGCCAGTAGCAAACTCCCAAAGGTCTGAGTGTGTAAGCTGTATACCCCCAGAAAGGGGGCAGAACCAATTGTGATTATCTTTAAAGGAACAGTGCTTGCTCCATCAGAGGGACACATTGGCAATTTCAAATTGTCTTGAGGGCCATTTAAAAAAAAAAGTTGGGTGGGGAGTTCAGGTGCTTGGCAGGAAGCAGCAGTTTCCTCCTCAGCTATCCACAATACAATTGCCATTTTGGCCTGGCAGGGAAGAGTCTGAGACAGAAGCTTGGTTTATTAACTAAGGAAGTAACTGTTATACAGAACTAAGTCCTGGATTGATTTCCAGTTAGAATTCCACCTTTACCCAAGGGAAGCCTGCTGATTAGCTTCTGCTCTTGTCTTCTTGCACCTGAAAGGGTAGCAGGATTATACAGTGGAGGTGCCTCTCTCTCACCATCATGTGTGAGTATGTGTTCTGTCCAGAATTCTGTGGAAGGAAGCTTGTGACTAAATTTAAAGATTTTAATATTTGCTCATCCACAGTGTGGTATATTTTCAGCCTGGTACCACAAAACAGCAAGAAATGGCCAATTACCAGCTGCATTCCTGCCAACTGCTATTCCACTTCAGTGCTAAAGACACATCCTGGTTGCCTTACTTACTGTCAGGCATTTAGCTACAAGTCTTACCATACATTGACAATGAACCGGGTTAGTCACACTTATGGTCTGTGATACCCTATCAGTGTGCAAGGGTATGGGATCTCTCTGTTTCAAAAATTCTGAGGGAAGGAGTATCTGTTAGACTTTAACAAGGCCTGTTTAGCAAACCAATAAAGATTTAGGCATAAATCATCAGTTCACTTGAGCTGGCAACAGAACCATGGCCAGATCCAGTCATGTGCAGCCTGTGTGGCTGCACAGGACCATCTCCTCCCTCAATACATGGAGTCCATGAATAAAGTTGAAATAATCTGAGTGTAAGGAACATGGATGTAAAATAATGGGCTTGCAGGAAACCTCAGCATATAGAGGGCCCACAGTAATTCAGGAGGGGCCCCCAACAGATGCAGCCTATGGGTGATTTCAGACGTTATGCCACCATAGTGAACCACGGTGAATCCCCGTGTGGACCATGGTGGCATAACGTCTGCTGGGCCGAAAAGTGATTCCCGCCAGATGTTTACCCCTGGCGGGATGCTTTCAGAGATCCAGGCGGCCGGAGCTCCGAAAGCACAGTCAAAGCGATTCCTGCTGGGGGTGAACCCCCGGCGGGAATCACTTTTCGGCCCAACAGACGTGACATTACCATGGTAAACCACAGCGGGATTCACTTTGGTTCACTGTGGTAACGTCACGTCTGCTCCCGGACCACGGCCTGGAATTGGCGGCCGTGCCCACCACCGATTCTGGGCCGTGGCCAATACCCGGGGGGCGGGCGGGCGCTGCAGCCGCATTGGCCGCTGCACCCGCCCATCTCCCAGAGGGCGGGCGGCCTCAGGAGCGTGGAGGGGCGGGGCTGTGCGGCTGCACGTTGCGCCGTGCAGCCCCGCCCCCTCCCCTGATCCCCCCCTGGAATCAGATAGCACGTCTGTTGACGGGCCATTCTGATTCCGGAGGGGAATCAATATGCAATTCCATGCCGGGGCCAATGGGCACCCCGGCACATCTGAAAACACCCTATGAGTGAACTACAAATAACAGACCCTAAGGGGCTGTAATGCAGAGAACTCTGGTGGCAGGGATTGGTAAAACCAAATGCAAAGGAACTGCCATGGTCTTCCTGTGTGTTTTTATGTGCGGAGGTTAACATCTCCAGGACAACAAAGGAGTGGCTTGGTGGTGACTGTTCTGTCCATAAATTATGTAGACCACCTTACTTCACGTCTCACAGAAAGGACACACAGGTGCTGTAGGTTTGAAGCATGGATGTTTTGAGTCCTTTCCTTTATGTTAGAGGTGGAAAAGATTCTGTCTTCTCCAAGCACCATGTACGTTTTCATGCAAAGCCCTATATGACATCATCAGAGCATCTAAGTCTGTTTATTTATCATCTGTACATTACTTTATCATCACTTGTACGTAAAAGATTCAACCAGGTCATGCTTCCATTTTGCAAAGCACTGTGCAGACACATAGGGTGCAACCACAAGAAATGTTATTCCACTTTGGGCAAAGTTAGCACACAACATATGCCGACGGCTGCCAGTTATTCACCCTGCCCCATGGCGAGGCAGGAGGCCAACTGCTACGCAATGTGTCCTCGGAAAAAGGCCAGGGATGTAGCATGTAGTAAGGTTGTTCAATGTGGGATAAGGCTGCCCAATGTGGATTAAAAGGACCACTTCCCATATAGCCGGGCAATGCAGCCCTGCCACGAAGTGGAGTTTGTGAACTGGGCCCTGAGGAGTGCGCTCCTCCCCCCACATAACAGCTGAGTTTGGGGGAGTAGAGTCTGGGAAGAGCACACACTCTCTTTCCTGTGTCCTAACAGCTAACCACGGGAGGAAGGGCAGCATGGGATGAGTGTGTGCCCTCTTCCCTGCTGCCTAACAGCTGATTGGGGGGAGGGAGCCTAGGGAGGTGGTGCACACTCTTCCCAGGCCCCCTCCTCACAATAAGCTGTTGGGTGGGTGGGAGAAATGAGCACACTCCTCCAAGGCCCCCCTTCCTCCAATCCACTCACCAACAGCTGTTCAGGGAGGGGTACTTGGGAGGAGCGTACATGTTCTTCCCAGGACCCCTCCCCTGATCAGCTGTTGGGGAGTTGGGAGGAGCGTGTGTGCTCCTCCCAGGCCCCTGTTTCCAATCCACCTGCCTAACAGCTGATAGAGGGCAGCAGTGCTTAATTGTTAAAAATGAATTGCCAGGGCTCAAACCTGCCTCACAAGCCATGCCCCCCCTGCCCCAGAACTTGACAGAACAGGGAAATGAACCCTGGTCCCCAGCTAGTAATCTAATCACTAGACTAACCTGCCTCTCTACAGCTGAATATAAAACAGGAATTCTTGTGACTGAATCTATATGATGGCCAGCACATGGGATGGGGCACAGAAGTCATTAATGAAAGCCAAATAAACCATGCAAGGTTCTTCTATTTTTAATTTCTAATCCTGAAATGGCCAATAACAGCCTTTCCCTGGCCTTTCACATTTCTGGGTGCACTCTCCTAGTGAGAATATTTCCCAGGGGTCAGCCCCCACACCTTTGAATTTAATTGTCTGGGCTGAGTCCTAGCGAGACATCCCCCCCACACACACACAAATTAAGTCCTGGGGGGCATGCCCCTCTCCCCACCCTGAAAAACAGCTGATTGGAGGAGATGGGGGAGGGCCCAAAGGAGTGTGTGGCCCTTCCCCATTCCGATCGCCCCCAATCAGCTGTTTGTCAGGGTGGGGCAATGGCATACAATAGCTCCTCTGTCCCCCTCCCCTGATCTCCCCCAATTAGCTGTTTGTTGGGGGTGACCAGAAAGGCATGTGTGTGCTCCTCTGGGGCCCTGCTCCCCTGACAAACAGCTGACTGGGTGAAGAAATGCAGAATGATCTCTCAAGACTGGGTGACTGGGCAGATAAAATGGCAAATAAAATTTAATGTAGACAAGTGCAAAGTGATGCACATAGGGAAAAATAACCCAAACAATATGTATAAAATGCTGGGCTCTAAATTAGAAGTTACGACTCTTGGAGTAATTATGGACAATACATTGAAATCTCAGCTCAGTGTGTGGCAGCGGTCAAAAAAGCAAACAGAAGTTAGGAATCATTTGTAATGGGATAAAAAATAAACCTGAAATATTGTAATACCGCTATATATGTCCATGGTACAACCACACCTATGTTCAGCTCTAGTTGCCCCATCTCAAAAAAGACATAGTAGAACTAGAAAAGGTACAGAGAAGGGCAACAAAACTGATCAAGTATGAAGCTCCCGTATGAAGCAAGGCTTGACAGGTTGGGGCTCTTCAGCTTGGAGAAGAGATGACTGAGGGCGGGTATGATAGAAGTTTATAAAATTATGAGTGATGTGGAACACATAAATAGGGAACGGTTATTTACCCCCTATAACAGTACTAGAACAAGGGGACATTCCATGAAATTAACTGGCAGCAGATTTAAAACAAATAAAAGAAAGCCGAGAGCAGGGCTGTAGCTGCCGCCCGCCAAACAGACAGACAGCAGCCACACTTCTGGCTGGTGCCCCAGGGTTGGGCTGCCTGCTCCACTGGCGGTGCCCCTGGATGTTCCAGAGCACCGCCGGCAGTGCTGCCCCAGAGCAGGGCCAGCCTGCCCCATCTCTGCTCCACCTGCACATTGGGTGGGCCGTCTTTAAATGGATAGCTCACCCAGGGATGAGGCATAACAGAGGCGTGGCAGCTATCTATGGCTGTGTTCCCACCTGCAGCGGCAGTGGGAGGGGTGAGGGAAGACGCAGCAGCGTGGAGGAGCCGGCCAATGGGAAAAGAGCCGGTGCAAATGCGGATCTGCTGTGGCTTCTCTTGCGCATGTCAGGGTGCAAAATCCTGCCCTGACATGTGCAAGAGAAGCCGCAGAAGATCCCCGTTTGCACTGACTCTTCCCGTCGGCCGGCTCCTCTGTGCTACCACGTCTTCCCTCGCCCCTCTTGCTGCCGCTGCCACTGCAGGTGGGAATGTAGCCTATGTGAAGACACCCAGTGTGACATATAAGGTTTTAAAAAACACATCAGTACAATGTACAAGAGAAACTAAGGAAGTGGCTCCTGTTGGGAGGGAGCTCTCTGCCACTGCTGCCCTGGACAGTCAGGGAGGGGGGCACAGAGGAGGGCATTCTGCAGGGCCCCTGGAAGTTTCAATCAGAGAGGAAGATATTGAGCCTAAAACAGAAAAGAAGGGGTGTTTTCAGACATGACGCTAACCACACTTGAACATTTCTTATGCATGTTGCAGGGCTGCATAGGGCACCAATACAGCCCTGCAACCTGCATAAGAAATGTTCAAGTGTGGTTAAACTGGGTTTAGCATCATGTCTGAAAACACGCAAGGTTATAGAAATCATGTTTAATACTAATCAGGAATGGATCTAGTGAAGTAAAGCAGATTAACTAAAAACTATCTATGGGTGCTTCCAGGCAGCTCATTTGAAGCCCATGAAAGAGCCACAAAAGTATCACATGTCTAAACACATTCCAATGTCTAAATGCATTGACTGCATGAGAACTTCTTCCTCAGACCACCATCAATTACAGTACGGTAGCTGTATTTACTCATTGCAAGTAACACGTGGTAATTACCTCCAGGTGCTTTAGTAAGTTTCCTGCAAGCTTCAAATGTGACATTGGAAAGTAGCCTACGGTAATGTAGAAGGACGAGCCAAACAGGTGAAATGCAAGCACTCATGAAAGCTGAGACTCAGTGACTCTGAAGAAACTGCCTTAAATATATCACAGTTTCCTTCCCAGTAGTTCACTGGTTTTTCCCATAATAATCTCTCATGTTTATTTTGGCATCAATTGAGAAAATGTCTGACAGAGCTGCTGCTAGACTAGCTGCATGACTGCTAGACTGCTCCATGGCATTGAGCTAGTCCAGTTTCACAGCAGCTATTTTCCAACAGATTAGCATTCAGATACTGGGAGAGTTCATCCAGTTCACATAAATCTGCATGGAATTTTTTATTAACATCACTTTTTTTTTTATTCAGCAGGCCACCTACAAAATGGAAACAGATTGCAGATATTTTTTCTAAAGTAGGAACAACTACAGAAACTCAAATTTTATCGGTAATTGTAGAGTGAAATTTCAGAAAAAATTCAAGAGAGGAAGGAGCCAGGTTTTGTTTTTTTTCAACAATGGCATCTGTTTTCCCCTAAATAAATAAAATGGTTTATGTTCCTTACTGTATGTATTCGGCTTTTTCCCCATGTTAGTTTCAAAGAGAGATCTTCCATGTAAAAATGTAACAAAGTTTACAAGTGCAAATGGACGTGCAGGCCGGCCAGTTTTCAGTAATGAGCTGATTGATGGGTTAAGGTAACAGAGTGGGGCAAAGTTATTGGTTCCCAAACTGCTTGTTTACATGACCGCATTGTGAGTCTTAAGTAAAATCCTATGACTTGAGATAGCAACAAAGGCATGCAAATTATATTACATATCAACAAATATCAACATGACTGCTCCTGAGATGGCACACCCACGCTTGGTGTCTTGACTCAGAGGGTGAAAAAACAGATGTGTGGGTGGTATTACGGCTCCCTGGTCCAGGATGGGAAACAGTGGCCGCCACTCTCCGAGTCGGGGAGGGGCACTAAAACATGCCTGTGGCTGGAGAGCTGTTCCACCGCCTGTACGCCCTGGGTGGAGGGGGCCCCGCAATAGCTGTGAGGGCAGCAGGCCCCACCCCTGCCCTGATCCCAGTGCCCCACCCCCCGGCATGATGAGCAGCCATGGTGACCAACCATCCATAGCACCAGGTGGGGTTGGCAAAGCTGAACAGACGCGTTGGCCCACTGTGGCTCGTGCTGGCCGATGTGGGTAGCCCTTTACCCGGAATGAGTGTGTGGGATCATCCAGAGGACTTATTCTGGATCAGCTGTCTACCCACCCTGGGGCAGCAGCAGACCAGCAGGGAAACAAATGAGCGGTGAGTCCCGGGCCATAATGGGCTATTGTAAGTCAGCATCATGTCTGTTTTCACCCATAGTGTCCAATTGCTGGGTCTCCTATAGATTTCCTATGTAATCTTGGGCAAGTCACCTGGTCTGCATCTGCAAAGTGCTGAGCAGTCTGGCTCTGATTAACAATAGCACATGGACATATGCATAATTTTTAGGCGATGGGCAATTTCCTTGGCATCAAAGAGACTACATGCATGATTAAAAGGTTTTTTGTTTTAGATAAGAGCATTCTCTCTGTGTGTCTGTTTCACATCTATAAAAATGGGATAGCAACCCTTCTTTTCTTCCACCATTTATGTATGTCAGGGCCCTAAGGCTTGTAAGTGCTTACAGGACCAGGCCTGTACCAGAGTGGTAGCACAAACAAGACTGGAGACAAGTTAAATGTACAACAACAGAGGAGCAATCCACACACACAGTCCAGAGGAGGGCCACGGGTCAAAAACCTTGAGCAGCCCAAGAAAAGGAAAGTCACAGTACAGGGAGACAGAGTGTTATCAAATGAGACAATAGCCCGCTAGCGTCCGTGTTCAGTCCGTGCAGCCCACATGCAGCCCTCAATCACATATTGAGCATGTCCAGCCTAATGAATGGGAAGCCCGCTGCCTGCATTTTATATGCTTGCAGCAGCTTCCACCAGTAGCACTTTCGATCTCCCCAGGCTTGGACTTAGGGGCAGGCCCCCTAGGCCTGAGCCTTGGGTGGCATTTTCTAGGAATCCCTCTGAACCCTCTAATTACTGTCCTGTCTCGCTCCTGCCTTTTGCTTCCAAACTCCTTGAACGGGTTGTCTACTCCCATTGCCTCAACCTCCTCTCTGCCAACTCCTCCCTTGACCACCTCCAATCTGGCTTCCGCCCCCTTCACTCCACTGAAACCGTTATTGCTAAGATCACCAACGATCTTCTTATGGCTAAATCCAACTGCCTTTACTCTATTCTTGTCCTCCTTGATCTCTCTTCTGCCTTCAACACTGTTGACCACTCGCTCCTGCTTGAATCACTTCACTCCCTGGGATTCCGGGACTCTGTCCTCGACTGGTTCTCCTTCTACCTTTCTGACCGCTCCTTCAATGTATCTCCTAACTCCTCAACCTCCTCCTCCCTACCCCTCTCTGTTGGGGTTCCCCAAGGCTCTGTCCTTGGCCCTCTCCTCTTCTCTATTTACACCCATTCCCTAGGCAAACTCATTGCCTCCCATGGTTTCCAATACCACCTATATGCTAATGACACTCAACTCTATCTCTCCACTTCATCCCTCTCCCCCTCTGTTCAAGCTCGTCTCACCAACTGTCTCTCTGATATCTCTGCCTGTCTCAACAACAACTCAAACTGAACATGGCGAAAACTGAACTCCTTATCTTCCCTCCCAATCCTTCCTCTCCCTCTTCCCTGTCAATTGCC
>QEPC01010816.1:2659107-2671222 GCA_003113815.1 Sphenodon punctatus | reverse complement strand
CCAAGCTACGGGCTTGGAGAACAGGATGGATGGTGACTCCATCGATGCAGATGGGCAGGTTAGAGGGAGAGGAAGAGGAGGGAGGAAAAATGAGGAGTTCAGTTTTGGCCATGTTGAGCTTGAGTTGACGTCGGGACATCCAGGCGGAGATATCAGAGAGGCAGTTGACGAGGCGTGAGTGGACAGAGGAGGAGAGAGAGGGGGTAGAAAGATAGAGTTGGGTATCATCAGCGTAGAGATGGTAGTGGAATCCATGGGAGGCAATAATTTTGCCAAGGGACAGGGTGTATCTAGAGAAGAGGAGAGGGCCAAAGACCAAGCCTTGGGGTACCCTAACCAAAAAGGAGAGGGAGGAGGAGCTCGACTCGGGGAGCAAGGCTTTAAAGGAGCGGTCAGAGAGGTAGGAGGAGAACCAGTCAAGGACAGAGCCACGGAAGCCCAAGGAATAAAGGGAGTCCAATATGAGCGAGTGGTCGACAGTGTCAAAGGCAGCGGAGAGGTCAAGGAGGACAAGAATGGAGTAGAGGCGCTTAGATTTAGCGACAAGTAGATCATTGGTAATCTTAGCCAGGGCAGTTTCAGTAGAGTGGAGGGGGCGGAAGCCAGATTAGAGAGGGTCCAGGGAGGAGTTGGCAGAGAGGAGGTCCAGGCAGCTGGAGTAGACGACACATTCCAGAAGCTTTGAGGCAAAGGGAAGGAGGGAGACTGACTGGTAACTAGAAGGATCAAATGGGTCCAGGGTGGACTTTTTGAGGATGGGGGAGACAGTGGCATGCTTGAAGGTAGAGGGGAAGGAGCCTGTGGAAAGGGAGAGATTGATGACATGTAGAAGTGGGAGGGAGGGGGACTGACAGTGGGAGCAATAGAGGTCAGGAGGTGGGTGGGGATCGGGTCAAGGGCGCAGGTGGAGGGGTTGGATGAAGAGTTGTTTACAAACAACTCCTTCCCATGTGAGTAATCAGAAGGTTGTTGCCTTGTAAAATAGGTTCTTTGAGATGACTCCCAACATTCTCACAACTGGGTTGTGCATGGCATACTCACCATATTTAAATGATAGACCACGTGATGGTCTTGAGCTCCTCTAGTATAAAAAGCACTCTCCCCCTCAGAATGACAGTTCCTTCCAAGTCTTTCTAGGAATATAAGAAAAAAATTCCATGCGGCGCTGGAAGGGTGGGAGTTGTGAGAATGTTCTAAGCTATCTCGAAGAACCTTGTTTACAAGGCAGCAAACTTCTGTTCTTCAAGTGACTCCTCACAGGTCCTTTTTACATGACTACACTGGGTGGGCGGTCCATGGGCACACCGGTGCATGAGCAGGGCATGCACATGCATCCCCACTTACCCCCCACTCATCTGCACCCACGGAACAACTGCAGTTTTCCCCAGTTGCTCCATGCATGGGGATGAGTGGGGGGTGAGTGGGGATGCGTGTTAGGCGGGCATGTGCATGCTCCCCCATTCACTGTGGGTGCACGTGCAGCATCATTCACACGGGGCTCCCCCACCCATGAACACGCAGTGTGAGGACGGGGCTTAACTTGGGGGCAGAGCTTGGGGGCAGGGCTTGGCTTGGGGGCAGCAGTCTAAGAAGGGCCTAGTGGCGTAAAATTCCTAAGTCCGGCCCTGGATCTCCCTCCCTGTGGATTCCTCTCTGCTGAGAGGTACTCTAGAGATCTCCCTCCCTTGGCTGTCAGCTGAGACGCTGTGGGAGAGGGAGACTGGAGTGGGGGAGGGAGATCTCTAGCATGTCTCTCAGATGAGAGATGGCCTCAGGGGAGGGAGATTGCTACCACTCCTGCTTCTCAGCTGGCTGGACATGCTAGGTGGGACTCTATATGTTGGCAGACCTGGATGCCAGTGAGACTCTGGGCAAACCTAATTGATGAGATGTGGGGACCCATTAACCCTGATTGGCCCACATGGTGGGCCTGCAATGTGCCTGGACTCCACTGTGAGTTGTGGCTCTGTGGTGACTACCTGGAGGCTTAATAGAGGGGCACACAGGAACGCTCCTAGTGAAGGCTAATGTGGGCTGTCATCTCATTTAATTCCACCCACAGGATTGAAGTGGGACTAAAACATGGGCTGGGGAAAAGGCGTTGGTTTGAGGCAGGAACAGAGGGCAGGTGCACAGGCTGGGAGCAGGGCTTGACTGAAACAAAAATAGGCTGAAAGAAGGCTGGATCAGAAGGTTGAAATCAAGGAGGAAACTGCATACATTGCTATTCCCAGCTTCCTATGGGATCTGGGTGGCCTTATAAAGGGGCAGGGCCCTGCCTAGGCCAGTGGGTGGCTAGTTCTTAGATACCAACAAGGGCCCACAGGGAACAGCAAGGCCCTCACCCCAAAACTATGGTGGGCCTGCACAGTAAGCCACCATCTTGGAGTGCTAGAGCTGCAGATTCAACTCCTAGATCCTCAGTTTATATCCTCATTTGCTGAGGACTACTATCATTTGCATTACTTAGCAGAGCTGGAGCCTCAATTCTGAATGGAACATTTAGGTAAATAAGCCAACAACTTCAGGAGAAAACTTCAAATCTTAATGCTTAAAGAGGGTTCCTTGTAGGGATGTGCACGGGGTTAACTATTTGTATCTGTATTTGCATTTATCTGTATTTGTATCTTTACCTGTGTTCACTGCATTTGGCTAGATTAATGGGGAGTTTCTTAGCCTGGGGAAAGTGGAACAGGG
Organism: Sphenodon punctatus; assembly: GCA_003113815.1. Lineage (NCBI taxonomy): Eukaryota > Metazoa > Chordata > Lepidosauria > Sphenodontia > Sphenodontidae > Sphenodon > Sphenodon punctatus. Next base: position 2,668,525 of record QEPC01010816.1, on the reverse strand, counting down.
CAAAGGTTTGGCTCCAGGGGATCGCTGACTTGAGGGAGAGTGAGGCATGAAGCTGGCTTGGGGGAAGGGACAATGGAACATAGGGCTGGCTCATGTTGGATGATGTTAGCTTCAGGGAGGGGAATGGGATGTGGGGCTGTCTCAGGAAGGGAAACACTGGCTTGGGTATGGGAAATGAGGCATGATTCTGGCTTGGGGGGAAGTGGTTTCTGGCTCAGAAGGGAAAGGTTTCATTGGTTTGTGGAAAATGGGATCCATAGGTGGGAATGGGGCATGGGGTTGGCTCAGGGGGTCACTGACTTGCGGGAGGCGTTGCTGGCTTGAGGTGTGGGAAATAAGGCTGCAGAGAACTCACCATTTCTCCCTCTAGAATTAGAAGCCGTCCCGAGCTGTTTGTAGGAGGGGTGGGGTAAAAATCAAACATACTTACCTTAGTGTTTCATATAGGGAAGCCTAAAAGGGCATCGCAGTTTATTTGTGTTTTATCAAAATGCATTCCTAATTAAGCATTCAAATTAAGACACCTGATTTTCAGGGCTGGTGAACACCCAAAAATACCTATTAAGCTACTGGGGTAAGTGGATGTGCAGTATTCCTGAAAATAAGACCATTGATTTAGAAGTCAAATATAGATTTTGATGCATGTCAGTATTATATGAATTCAAATTTACAGAAATGCAAGTAATAATCATAATAAGCCACACTATTTTATAGGTGGGTACATTTCCTTTAATTACATATTATGAAGCAAACCATGAAGGTTTGGAAGTAATATATAATTCTCTCAAGAAATCATTATTTGTTATATGTAAAATAAAATCCCACAAAGATATGTGTAAATTATCTCTCTGCATAGACATGTGTTTTTATTGAATGTATTACATGTAGTGCTATTTTATGGCACAGCAGATGTGTCTTAATTCACTGGGATGCTGCACTGGGGTATTAATATTATTCTTTCCTTTTTTTATTATGAATAACACACTTGCTCCATAATTAAGGGGGTCATTAAAGACATAAACAAGCTTTTATGCCTTGGTTTTCAACAGCTGTTGGTGGTCTACCAAGTGCTAATCCTGCTTTCAGCAAATATTCTTAGGCTTAAAATAAAAACAAAATAAACACATTTAATAGGCAGCCAGGTTGACTCATGAACATGAAGATCATAACTTCAGGTCATCTCAGTAGTTTTTCTGCCTTATGAGAAAAGCATGTCATTCATAGAATGGAAATGAGATGGTTATTCCGTACATAATTCCTTTCTACTACAGCACAATACCTTCTCGATTTTTTAAAAATACAGCTGGATTCTTATTTCTATGAGCAGAAGCAACAAAATATATATATTTTACATACGTATACATATATATACGTAAAACTAAACTGCACATGGTCATGAGCTCCCCACTCACTTCCTGATTAATCCTAAAACCCTAATCCTGTAACCTTAAGCTTTGAAGCAAAGCAGCTGAGTATGTTTTATACTTCAAACAACAAGGGTTGCACAAGACAATAAAGGTTATGTGGCCATGTTCCGCCACTGACTCAGTAGCTATTAACTTAAACGGATGTAACCCCTACATGACAAAGTTTCCAAGGTGTACACAGGGAGGAGTTTTAATTCTTATAAATAGGACTGATGCCAGGTCAGCCCAACCCCTGGCTTTGGACGTTGTAAAGAAAACAGCTTCAGATAGCTGAGCAAAAGAGTTATGACGAGCAATGAGATAGGAAATATCCCAGGTTCCTGATATATTATGATTGGCTCAGGGAACAAGGAAGCTGAGAGCCAAAGGTGGTCCAAAAGGGCGCTAAACTTTACAGTGCTGATGTACACAACAACATCCTCATACAAGCAGATGTTAAATAGAAATAACTGATGGAAAATTGCATTCAGCTTGTGTTGCTTTTACCCCTGGGACTCTTAAGAAACTAAACTAAAAGAGGGGTAATGTGGAACCAATTTTCAAGGCTGGGCAATCCGAGGTCTTATTAAATGATTCCGTCATCAACATGAAAAGGGAAAAAAGTAACAATTTATACAACAAATTAGGTAATCATGGACTTATGGACAAATAATATTTCTTTTATAACAACTGAATAAACATTATTGTTACACTTGGAAGGCCATAAGGAAATAACCACTTAAGTGAATTACATACACCAGTCTTCTTAAGAGAAAAGGGGAGGTTTTAAATGTAAAAGAATCATTTCTAAAAACAAATGAATATTTTGGGCTATTTAAATACTTACGCTAATTAATGTCTGACCTTTCAACAATAGTGAGGGGCCCTTGCCCCCCTGAATTTAGTACCTTCAAACTAAAAATTTTGGTAAATTTAGAGAGCACTCCCAGATCAGAATTTCAAAGCTGGGGCCTATGCCAACCCAAACATACTCAAACTGAGAGAGCAATTTAGAACTGGATGAAGGTGGTGGAGGGGTAAGAGAAGCTGAATCCTGAGATTTGGTATCTTCTGTGCACCTAGTTCACTACTGTTTCCTCAGCTTGATGATTTAACTCCACTGAAGCTACTGGAGCTAGCCCCACATCAAGGTACTGGTGGGGTAGTATATGGTTGGCTGGTTTTTTTCAGAGGCATTGTAAACATGAACTTATCAAACTTGGAACAAACCTTTGAGGCCTGAGGCCTGGATATGGCATTGTAGGATGGACTGATCATTAGAAGGTGATACGTTAAATAAAAGGGTACCAAGTCAGGGAAATGCAGTGCAGCCTAAGTTGTAACTTAGAATCTGCTGTAACCTAATATTTTATTAATTATTAATTATTATTATATTATCCATTATTACCCCACCCTTCCCACCAATGGCATCTAAGGGTGGCTTACATATCAAAATATAATACAAATGAAAACAACCCCAAAATATAAAAATACCCCGCAACCCCACACCATCCCTCCAACCCCTCTCCATCCCAACCCACCAACCTCCTAGCTCACTGCTATCCTCTCTTAACACCCCTCTCCTCTAACCTCCGCTGCTAAAAACCCTTATGAATAAGAACATTTTGCACTGCCTCCTAAAGGCAGTCAAAGCCCAGACATAAAAAAAACTTTCTGGAGGAGGGAGTTCCACAGCTGCGGAGCAGCAGCTGAGAATGCCCTCCTTGCCATGGAGACCAGGTTAAAAATGGGCATCTCCAGACAGGTGTCCCCGGCCGACTACAAAGGCCGCAATGGGACATGGTAGGCCTGGCGATCTTCCAGATAAGTGGGTCCCAAGCCATTTAGGGCTTTTAATGATCAAAACTAGCACCTTGAATGGTGCCCGTAAGACAATAGGCAACCAGTGCAGATTCCAGAGCGCCGGTATTATGTGCTCCTGGTGAACTGTCCCCATAAGGAGCAGGGCTACGCATTCTGCACCAGCTGCAGCTTCCAAACAGTCTTCAAGGCAGCCCCATGTACAGCACATTGCAGTAGTCTAGCCTCAAGGTAATGAAGGCATAGATTATGGGTGCCAGATCCGAATCAGAAAGAAAAGGCTGCAGCCTTCTCACCAGATGGAATTGGTGAAAATCACTCCTACCCACTGCCACCACCTGGGATTCCAGGTGCAGCGAAAGTTTCAGGAGCATTCCATGACTGTGAACCTGAGTGATCAGGGGGAGAGGAAATACAGATGTCCATTGGGACCATCATTAACAGAGGTCCTGATCCCCCCCAAGTCACAAGGCCAGCCAACCAACATCACCTCAGTCTTGTCAGGATTCAACCTCAGTCAACTCACCATCATCCAGGCCCCACAGCAGCCAGGCAATGGGCAAGCATCGAGATTGCAGGCTCTGGGTTGGATGAAAAAGAGGTAGAGCTGGGTGTCATCAATGTACTGATGACTAGGGGTGGGACTACCGGATCTACCGGTATCCGATACTGCCAGTATTGGGTGTACCGGCAGTATCAGATTAAACCCGGTAATCCAGGTAAATTACCGGATTCCTCCCGTACCGGTTTTTTACATTGCGGCCATTCAAATGAATGGCCACAATGTAAAAAAAACCCACAAAAAAACACAAACACTTTCCCTCCCCGAGTCCAGGCTGCACAGGTGGAAGGGGGGACACCCTCCACCCACCCTGCCCAGCCTGGATTTAAACACCAAAAATAATTTCCCCTAAGTTCCCCGGAAGGCCTAATAGCGTGCTGAAGCTGGCAGCCACAGCCAGCGCTGAAGCCGTCGGACCGCCGCCATCACCGCCGCCCAGAACTCAAGGTAGGAGGCAATGGCATTAATCCCTGGGTGGGGAGGTAGGGTGATCCCTGGGGTGGGAGGGTGTTAAACCACCCCCCACCCCAGGGATCAGTCAAGTACCGGTACACTTACCTGCTGGCTGCTGCAGTGCTGGTGCGGGCTCTGGGTCGCTGGTGGCAGCCCGGAGCCCGCACTAGGGGACTTAGGGGAAATTATTTTTGGTGTTTAAATCCAGGCTGGGCAGGGTGGGTGGGGGGTGTCCCCCCTTCCACCCGAGCAGCCTGGACTTGGGGAGGGGGGAGGTTTTTGTTTTTCCCCATGAATTTCAATGGGGACAGTTTCCCATTGAAATCAACGGAAAAGATCCAGATTAATCCGGTAAACCGGTTTTTGTAAATCTGGGAACTGGTAAAACCGGTACCCGGTATTTGGCCTGATGTCCCACCCCTACAAAACCTCTGAATGATCTCGCCCAACAGCTTCATATACACGTTGAACAAGAGGGGGACAAGATGGAACCCTGTGGGACCTCACAGGGCCTTGTGACTTGGCAGGGGGGATCGTCCATCACCACCTGCTGAGACCTCCCCGACTGGAAAGAGCAAAACCACTGAAGACTGGTCCTGTGCACCCCCATCAGGTCCCACAGGTGAATCAACAAAATCCTATGATTAACAGTGTCAAAAGCTGCTGATAGATCTAATAGAATCAACAGGGTGGAGTTCCCTCTGTTGATCTCCAGACACTGATCATTGATGAAGGACACAAGTGCAGCTTTTGTACCATGCTCAGGGTGAAAGCCAGACTAAAAGGGGTCCAGGAATCCGATAACATCCAGATGGACCTGGAGCTGACATGTCACCACCCGCTCTAACCTTCCCTAAAAAGGGAAGTTTAGAGACAAACCAATGGCTGACAGGGGAGTCAGTGACCAAGGATGGTTTCTTAAGCAGAGGCTGGATAATCACCATCTTAAGGGAGTCTGATATTCTGCCCTCTTGAAAGGAGGCACTGACAATGCCAGCCAGCAATGGCTCTAATGTCTACTGGCTAAAAGGAGGGAGGTAACCACAGTGCCTTCCCCAGTCTGGGGGGGTGATGAACACTGGCCCCCACTAGTGCAGGGAGGTATGAAGTGCTCTGACCTGTGCCAGTAGGAACAAATAGGGCCTATTAATATTCACCTAAGTTTAAAAAATATTGTGAGGGTTTAAGGTGCAGGAGAAAAAAATACCTGAAGCAAATACCAAATTCAACAAATTCACTATATTCAAATTAATTTGAATGAAACACACAAGGGTATAGTTATTATGTGGTTTCAAACCTTCATTCCAGTACTTCATTTTCAGTATTTTGTTTACTTTTGTATTTTAGAATTTTGGTATTTTGTTCACAATGGTAGTACTATTTGGTGGGTTTGGGGATTTTTTGCATAAGAGTGTGATTGCTTCATTTTGGATCAGTCACATTCAACTCCCATCCACCCCCAAACCTAGCCAAATAATGCCACCAAAGTGGACGAAGTATTGAAATAAAATAGCAGAGTGAGGAAAAAGAAGATGTGAAGATGAAAATTTTGCAATGGCAATGAAGATGGATTTGGATATTCATTTGAGGGAACAAATACGGGAATTATCTTCACAAATATGAAATGTCAGATTTGTTTCAGCCCTAATTTAACGAATCAGTTCTAATGCTCTGCACTTTGGAGTCATGTGCCCAAAGTTAAGCATCATGCATGTCACTTACAAGCTTTGCTTGATTTGGGCCAAATTACTCAGCATATTGCAGGACTGATTCTTATGTGTGTTTGTACAGTACTTTGAGATTATTGTATGGACGGTGCTATAAATGTGTTACTAACACAGAGAGTTTGGTTCTACAAATGAAGTATCACCCCCAAATTAAGTCATTTACATGACTTGAAATTAATATTAGGCTATTGAACAACAACAACAAAACTATAGTCAGTATAACAGAGAGAAAAATTACAAAGAATAATTTGCATAGCAAAACCACATTTCACAGTTGTTTTGGACAAATGCCCTTAGTAAATATGTTTAAAGTCATGTACAACAAGCATATTTTATCACAAGTTACCATGTTTTAATAAACACTTCATCTTTTTGTATTGCATTCTTTCTCATCATAATAATAGAAATATAACACCATATATCACTGTAAAACACATTTCCACATAAATGCTGATAAGCGCAAAATATTTTTCATCATTTACATTTTAACTGTAATAATATATGGCAGGATTAAAGCTGCATCCATCATGTGTCTAACTAACCTTGCTGTAATGAATTTTTAAATGTAATGGTTTCTGTCACAAAGTAAAATCATACATAATGTCTTTTGACACAGTATGCTAGTGTATGCAAGGTTTTAAAATGGAAACGCAACTTCATTTTTAATTAGATTTATTAACTCAAATCCCTATTTTTTGTTTGTGTGCATGTGTGTGTGTAGGTACTGTAAACAGCAACACGACAACCTTACTTTTTCTACAAAACTGCAAACAGAATGCTTCTCAAGTTATTTAAAACACCTCACTTGCAGGAAGTGTATACATCCAGCGTGTATGAAAAGCAAGTCACATACCAGAAACAAAGGATTATCAAAATCATAGGGACTAAAGCTTTTCAGAATGCCTGAAGGGCCTGCTATGCTACCTGGGGCACTCTCTTTATGTCAGTGCTAAGGATCAGGTTTACAGTTGGGAGGACTGGGCAACAGGGCAAATGCAGGGGAGAAAGAGGTCAAGGGCAAATGCGTTCTGTGCTCTCCCCACCCCCTATGCCCCTGCTTGAAATAACAAATAATCCAACTCACCAGAGGAGAATCATTAAAAATAATTTGCACAAGCTTTCTGTTCGTGAGCCCTTTTTTGATACAATATTTCCTTCAGTGATTATCACTGTGGACATGTTCTTGCCATATGGAAAGGAGCTGGGTTAGAAGGCTTCTCAATACCTGAGTGGTTAATTAAGAGCTGTTGCCGGGCCACAAGAAGCAGGTTTGAACTCCCTCTTCACTCACCGACAATGAGTAGCTTTTTTAGCAGCAGAAGTCACTAGGGACAGCCAGAAGCACAGGGTAATTATTTGAGATAACATACAGCTGAAGTGTGCGTGTGTGTGTGCGTGTGTGCATGTGTGTTGGGGGGGTAGGGTGTGTGCATTTGAAAGGAGGGCAACAGTACAGAAAAGTCTACAATAAAAAGGTCAACATCTCCTATTTTTCTGTACAGTGTCGGCAGTCTGTAATGCCTTTTTAGAATGAATGACAACGGATTCTCTTTTTTTCTCCTCTTAAATGAATATCTTATTTTGCATTCAAACTTTGCAATTGTGAGTTCAGGCCTGCCAGTCCGATCTGAATAAGCTATTCTTACTTTATCAGTGTGTATGCTGAAATGACTTTGATTGCATTGTTGCAAAATAGCAGTAATTTCTCCATTAACCCATGGAAACCCTTGGCTCTCTCAAGAACAAAGAAAATAACAGCAGAATGAAAGCTATGAATGAAATGAGGAAAGCTCTTAAATTGCACCTAAATTTAGGGTCAGATCCAAAGCTGGCGTAAAATGTCATAGCTCCACTGAAATAAGGAAATAGGATTTCAACCTTGATGGAGCTTTGCTTATTTACACATGGCTGAGGATCTGACCTTTAGACTGTGCTGTATGCAGACAGGGGAATCTGGGCTATTATTTATGTCATTTAAAGCATAAATTAGGGCTGCATTATACAAGGCTTGCAGGATGTGTTGTTGCTGAAATACTCCATAGAGATACTCTGTTTCTCTGAGTGATTTAAGGTAGCAGAGTAAGCACACTAACTTCTAAGGACCATATTTTCTAAATCACTTTGTATCAGCAAATATTTCTGAAATGTCATACAAGGTTGCCATTTAAGTCCACAACAGTAGAGTGTGTGTATAGCCTAAGCCTAAGCAGAGTGATGAAAGTTAAAAAAAATCACACTGCAGCAATGTATTCCTTTTCTCAAAGCTGCAGAGAAGAATGTAAATGAAATGTTGTCTTCTTCACTTATATGAGCTCAATACAAGGACAGCATGGGCTCATTTCCCAAGTTTTGGGGGTTGGTGGTGGTTGTCATTTAAAGAAAGCTTTTTTAATTTCTTACCAAACAGACAAATGATGAAAACTGTCTCCTATGATTTTTTTTTCTTCATTTTCAGAAAATCCCACATGGGATCTCCAACTTAGCAAGCTTAAGACTCCAGTTTATCCACATATGAGCTCCATGACACTCACACAAGCCGTTAGTTTTGTATTGAGAAAAGAAAGAAAAAATCAAGGGAAAGGGGAAAAAAATCCTTCTCTAGGTGAAATTTTAAACTGTTCAAACTGAAACTGTTGAAACTGAAGAGCAGCAGATGTTGAGCAATGTGACAGGTTTTTATTTGAGACCAAAAGATTTTGCTTTTGGGAACTAAAATGTATTTGCACTTTTGTGCTTTCCCCCATATATATATATATATATATATATATATATATATATATATAAACCACAATAAAAAAAAAAAGGTCTTTCAAGCCTTTGATGTTTCTGCAACTCAGACAATCCTACTCTGGTAGTAGTAGTTTTGCCAGCATTACTGTCTCAGCTTTGTTTAGAAACTGCCCAATATGTTAATTATCTCCTTTAACTCTGTGGCATTATACTGTCAAACTGTACAACAGTCTTTAGAAAATAAAAGCTAATACCCTAAGCCGCTGTACCCTGATTCCATAATATCTATTCACTGACAATGCCTGAGCTGTCAGATCAGAAGGAGCTTCATTCGAATAAAGGTGGGCAGATGTGTGATAATGAGACAGAAGCATACAGATGCTAATATAACTGTTCAGCAGAGCAGTCTCTTCTTCGTTAGGCAGACCCAGGTAGCAGCTGCAGACTGTCAGACGTTGGAATGCTGCTTTCTCTTGATTCTCATTTAAGATCAGCTTCGTTCGCTGTCTGTCAGTGAACCTTTCCCTCACAGGAGCCCGGACCCCTAGGTGATCAGTCACATTTCGACATAACTAGATGTCAAAAGAAGTTTAAGTTGTATGACGAACTGTGATGCATTCCCTGTGCCGGCTGGCAGTATCAGTCCTCCAAGGCGTCTTCTTAATGATCCACCTGGAAGCTCTGGAGTATTTCCTGTATTTTGTTTTCTTATTAAAATA
>QEPC01010816.1:2625199-2652178 GCA_003113815.1 Sphenodon punctatus | reverse complement strand
CCAGAGGCATTCGGCAGCCTGGGTGCAGGAGCGGAGGTAGCGGATGTTAAGGGTGAGCCAGGGACAGGGGTTTTGGGGGCAGACGTGTCGGGACGAGAGGGGGGCAAGAGAGTAGCAAATACACAGCTTAGGGATTCCCTACGTGCTAAAACAAGAGTGCATATTTTCACTGACTTAATTCCATTTAATATGAATGGGATTGAAAGTATTCATTGACTGACGACGACAGATAGATTAGATTCTACTTTATATCTATCATCTATCAAACTATAGACATGGGATGAGATTGTTTGAGATAGGAACTTTTATTAATCCAATATTAATTTAAGACTTGGCCACATCTCCTTTTAAAAGCCAAAGAGGGAAGCAAAGTGGTTTGAATGATATCTTTGCTTTCCTCTGTCACTTGGGACCAACACAGCAACCACACAATCTCTCTGGATTTAAAAGCCAAGACACCTATTCAGCTCATGCCATTTTAAACTTCTTAAAAGATTCTGATTGTTATTTAATAGTTATATAGCACAAGCAATGTGCTTGGTGCTGAACACTCATGATTAGAGACAGGTCCGTGCCTTGAGGGGGTTACAATCTAGGATGAGCAATGTAGCGGGGTATAGGAGAAGGGGAACTTAGGGAGAGACAGGGATACATTCATGAAGTTGAGAAGCTGTAGGTGCATATGAGTAAAAACAGACATGGCATTGGCCCACTTTGGCCTGCTGTGGCCCAGGACTCACCTACACATCAGTTCTCCTGCTACCAAGTGTTGGCCCACTTACACCCCAGGTCAGGCAAGCAGCTAATCCGGGCTGCATCCTCAGGAAAATTTCCATGGCACAGTCCTGGCAAACGCCTGCCCAATCAGACCAGTTCAGGCTATCATGTCTGTTAGGCCCTGCCTCACCTTGACAGTGGGCGATATCTGCCAGGATCACAGAGCCCTGGCCATAAAGACTAGAGAATTAAATGAAGTGGCTGCACCTCAAAGCCTCACTCCACGAGACCAGACCAGCATCCTCAAAGGGAACCGGCAGCAAAGGAAATACCACGCTGGGCAGACCTGGTTTCCAGTGAAGTTGCATACCCAATACCCAGCCCACCCCCTAGGGGACAGGAGGAGGAGTTCGGGCCAGAAGGGGAGAGGTGGCACGGCAGCTGTCTCACAGTAGTCCAAGTTATATGCAGTGCATCTCTATCACCCTGTTCACAGGCATCCACCTGCACCACCGCCACAGGGACAGCAACGTTGGGGGGGGGGGGCGGGAGGGAGAAGAACCCTGCCACCTCAGGAGAAGGAGGAAGGTCCCCTGTACTGATGAGGAGATTTAGGCCTTTATTAGCTTCAGGGGAAAACAACATGGTCAAGGAGGTCAAAGATAACAATTTCAGGTCTGGGTGAGGGCACAGAACCCTGCCCTATATGAACCTTGAACGCTTCCTCTGTATCGGTCATTCTATCGTGGCCCTAGGGCAGAATTAAGAATCAAAAATCATCTCGCAAAAATCTTATGAGAATTGAGAATCAGAGTCAAAGATGAGAGTGAGGAGATGAAGGGAAGAGGCAGGCTCAGCACAGCGTTTCAGCATTCTATTGGCTGCTGACTCCTGCTAGCCAATAGAATGCTAATAATTCTCTACTGGGTGTTCCCCACAGAAACTCCTCATGGCCCCGGGCTCTATCCCTGGACACGGTAAGAGAGCTGGGGAGGGGACAGGGTAGCTTCCTCCCCCCTCTCCCTCCCACCCATCAGCAGTGGGTATTTTGTTTTTTGAAATTCTTGTGTGGATTCTCAGTGAGATTCTCAGTGAGAATCCAGCCAATTCTCAACTTGTTCTCATTTGCAAGAATGAGGCAAGAATTGTGATTCTTGTCGAGAAACACAAGAAATTGAGTTTCAGCCCTACATCCGCCCAGCACTGCCCACCACTGGTGTCCAACCCTGAAGCACCCACTCATTCTGAGAGTGGGTCCTCCTCCTCCAAGGAGGAGGCTAGCCCATCAGGGACACAGACCAGTGAATCCAGCCATGCCCCCAGTCAGATTCCAACTTCGAAGATTCGGAAATCACCATCCTCAGAACACTCCCAACTGTTCCCTCAAGCCAGAGAGTCAGCACTTGGAGCAAGAAGACCCAGAGGTGGAGGGGACATGGGACCCAGAGTCCAAGGGGAGCAGTAACTGAATGCACCAGTGAGAGGCCGGGGGGGAGGGGAGGGGAAAGGTGGACCAGCCATATGACAGTTTACAGTGTTCACAGGTGTCTGAGAGGCCAAGGGGGGAACAACCCAAGGAGGCCCAGGACACAAAGACACCCAAGGTAGGCATGGCAATTGGGTGGGAGGGCACCATGGTGGGCCAGGGGCGTCTCATATACTGTACAGGCAGTCATGGAAGATGGGGGACACAGTGGGAACCGAGACAAGAGGCATGAAGGATGGGGGCAAAACACCGGGCCGGGAAGGCAGGAAAGGGGTGGTCCCCAACAACGGCTCTCATTTCCATCCTGCCACAGGTTTGCCGGAGGAATGGCTGGTTGCACTGGTGAGACTGGCACCAGGCACCCAGCAGATGCAGGACATGGCACAGGCTAGGTGCAGCTCAAGCAGGGAGGATATGGTCCAACAGCTGCTGGACAAGATCTAGGATGCCATCCATGGGTTGGTAGAGGAGCACTGTGTTTCCTGTGGCAGTCAGTCACCCAGCACAGGAACATCACTGCTGAGGGCCACAGGGAATGCTGGATGGAGAGGTGGGATTGGGACCTCCACACGCAGCATATGAGGGACTTTCAGGGGCCATGGGAGGGCCAGGAACTCAGGAACATCTTGGAAAAGTCCTTAGGGTTGCAGTGCACCCTCCTACACCATGTGGCCATGGCAGGTTTCTCTATCACTGCCGCACTGGGGTGGGTCTCTGTTTGCGACCACCTGCCAGAGGCTCCGCCACTGCCCCTCCCCCCGGATCTTGAACACCCGAGCGGGTCTTGCTAGCAAGCAGACCTATGGACACAGCAGAGCCCAAGACTCCGATTCCCTGCACCCACCCAGAAGTACCCACACTTGCAGGCCCAACCCACCACCAGCCACTTGAGTGCCTTGTCACTGGCTGCAGCAACCCCTCCCACTACAGAGGAACCCCAGAGAGAGGAGGAGGTGGAGAGAATCCCACCAGCTGGCCTGACACCCAAGAGAGCACGGCGGGCTGGGGTCAGAAGGGCCAGAGTATAGGGGTTTTATGTTTCTTTTCTATTTATTCTTACAATAGTGAATAAAACTGCTTTACGTTACATTTGGTTTTCTGTTATTCCTTTCTGGCCACTGCAGTGATACAATGGAGCAGCATCAATTTCAAGCAGGGAGAGTGGGAAGGGGGTCTGTTGCCGGTGTGGTGGTTTGAGGTGTGTGGGTTTGTGGAGTGGAGGGTGGATGGTCTGGACGATGATAGGGTGTGTGCATGAGGGTGTGGGCTATGTGCATAGGAGTGTGTGCATGGGGATTTTGGGGGTGTGCATGGTTATGTGAGTGTGTGGTGGGAGTCAAATAGGATTGTCCCATGACATCTGGATCTGTTCATGCTCTTAAAGTTAGGGGAAACCCATCAGTACTGCCTGGTCCAGCACTTCTTGCTCCTCCCAGCTTGCATCCAATGTAGGGTCACAGGCTCAGCCTCTTGGGGGGTGGGTTGGTAATGGGTGGTTTTCAGGCACCTCCCCCCCATAAAGATCTGGTCAGTCTGTGCAGATCCCGCAAAATGCTCGAGGTTGCTGTTTGTGAATTGTTCTGTGGGAGCTGTAATACTTGCACGGTTGGCACCAGCTCAGGTATTTCAGTATGAAGTGAATTTGGCAAACTGTTTCCTCTTGTTTTAAGTGGTCTGCGCCACTGCTGTTGCCCATTCTGCCCCCCCCCAGGCTTCTTCTGTATACTTGACCATGGAGCATGCCACCATGCACGGTGTCCGGAGACATCCCTTGTGCTGGGGCCTGGGACTCAGAGGATTTGGGGTGCGTGTGAAACCCTAGCCCTGGAAGACACTTGGCGGAGGGAAAATGTACAGGGGCTGGTGGCCAATCCATTTTTCAGGGTGGGTGACTCTGAGCTCTTGAGTCGCTACATGCAGCTGCTGGGCCATTGTGTGACTGGACCAGAATGATGGGAGAGGGCAGGCAAGCTGGGCTTCTGGGTGTTGTTGGGGCCTGCTGGAGCACCCCTCACCTCAGGGGTGATGGAATCATGGGATGTGACCAAGAGCAAGGTTTTGCAGGAGATTTGTGAGCTACCAGAGTTTTGCCTGTGCCTTGCTGCGGGGGGCTCCTCTCTGCCACTTTCCTTCACCAGTGCCCTGCTGTAAGTGAGAGGATATCTGTGGCCTTGGCATGAGTGCCTTGATTGGCCACTAGAGCTGCACCTCCTTGAGGGGCCAGCCAGGTCTCCCTACTTGCATGAGGAGGAGCTGACAGCAGCCAGACTCTGGCCACTTTTAGATGAGCAGGGCGCGCTCTTGCGATGCACTCACATGACTTTTAAAAGTACTGAGGGCGGCAATTAGACAAGACTTCTCACACGTTATTGCCGCTCGCACATTCTTTTAATACCATGGATTAAATACATCTACTATCGAGGTATTTAATCCGTGGTATTAAAAGAATGCGTGTGCAGCAATAATGCATGAGAAGTCTCATCAAATCGCTGCCCACGGTACTTTTAAAAGTCACGTGAGTACATTGTGCAAGCAGGCCCCACTCATCTAAAAGCAGTCTCTGTGCCCTGTACATGGTTTGGTCAGGTGTCCCACTTGGAGATCCTTTTGACCCTCACTATGGCCATTTTTACACAGATGCCCCCCCCCTCAGTGTGCGGGCAGGGGGGCGTCTGTGTAAACGACCGGCAGTGGGTGGGGCGATGGGTGTCAGCTCGGTGTTTGCCCGTATGAACAATGAGTGGGTTGGGTGGGGGTGCAGGCGTGCTTCTGCGCAACACCCACCTCCACCCATCGCACAGCCATGTTCCCCCACCTCCACACACAGAGCCCTCCAGAAACCCAGAGGAGGCTCCGTGGGGGGTGGGGGGTGGGTATCCATGTAAAGGGACACACATCCACCCCTCCACTCACCATGGCAAAACACCCATTCCCCACCCCCCCAGTCCATGTAAAAACGTCCTATATGTTGGTTGGTTCAGCATATGCAGGCAAGGGGCTACCGAAGAAGTATGTATCAATAGGGGTTGAAGTGCCCCACCTTTGCCCCCCTTTGCCCCCCAGCTGCCACGACCCCATTGGAACTGTGCCCTATGGACTTCTGCCTTGTGTGCGATCTCTTTGTGGGGAAGGGGATTGCCTACCCCCGCCACCCCAGCTAGAGCAGTCCCCTTTGTAACTTTGTGGTATTGGCTGCCTTTGTGAGTTATCTCTGTGGAAGGGATGGGTTTCCTCACCTTCTACCCCTCAGCTGGTGTTACCAGGAACTGGGAACATTGGAACTGTGCCCTATGGCCACTTGGGTGGGTGATCTCTGATTCGTGTTGTGGACGGGACTGGACTGGCAGCCTGCTAGGGCTACTGGTTGTTTTGGGCCGCATGCAGCTGCTTTCATATTATGTCTCCCTTCTGCTTTCCCCGTTTTTTCCTGTGCTCGCCATGAGTTGTGTGTCTTGTTCCCTGAAGCCAGGTTTCATTGGGTGAAGCCAGGTGTCCCTGTAGCTGGCTGGCACCTCTGTGTGACAGCATGGTTGCTACAACCTGCCTCCCCTGACTCCTTCCCTGCCCTCCTGTGAAGGTTGCTGCTGCAGCTTCTTTTGCCCACAGTGTGGCAGGGCCCCTCAAATCTGGGCTTTGGGGAATTAGCCTGGACACTGCCACAGGACTCAGGGTGTCAGCAGCACCCTTTCTGGAAGGTCTGGTACCCTAAATTTGGTCCTGGCCTCCACTTCACCCCTTTTAGCCAGGCCTAAAACCCACCAGTGAAGGCTTCTCCCAGCCTAAGGGTGGGTTCTTCCAAATAATGTTCAAATTATAACAACAGTACAACATAGAACAATCACACCTTCATGTGTTGTGAGTCCTCTCCAGTACAGCCTACTCTTCTTGCAGTCAGGGTCTGGAGTAGTTTTTCAGGCCTCCTCTTGGGCCCGTTGCAGGCTTTCTTTTCCTGGGCAGACTGAAGCTTGTAGGAAAGATCCTTCCTCTGGCTCTGGCTCCTTAGCCTTCCTTTACATAGGCCTAGTTCATGGCGCCTACTGGCTTCTTAAAGGGCCATTGTCCCTTTTCCCTTTATAACTGCCGTAGCCATGAACTCTAAAGGCAGTTTGTGGCAGCACTCTGGCACACACAGTTCACCATGTTGTATGTCATGGTGAGGGACATGGTGCTGGAAGGGAGGTGAGGCCAGGCCTGGCCACTCACACATTTTCTTTGTTTTCTCCACCCTACCCAGGCTGTGTGGATGGTAGAATGGCTCTACTGCCACCAAGGGTCACAGGCTCATTTATTCTGTGCCCCTCCTCAACCCGGGCCATGCCAGCTGTGGTTTTCCACCCCGGTGATCCCTTGCCGCTGTTGCATCTGTTTTTACTTCATGTTTAGCTTAGTTACAAGGTGAGAGGGGGATCCCAAAGGATGCGTCTTACCATAGAATCACGTCAATGTTAGTTTGTTTCAGGACAATTAGATGTTGGATTCAAACAGTGAAGTTAAATTGTAAGTCTCTTGTGCCAAAAGATACATTAAAAGGTCATCTAGTCCACCCCATGTCCTTACAAAAGTCCAGTTATAACTGTCATTCCTAAAAAAGTTTATTCAAACTACTTAAAAAAAAAAAAAAAAAAGACGCCCAATGTGGGGAATCCACAGCCTCCCTTGGTAACACATTCCTTTCCCTAGCAATTCTTATGATTAAAAATGTTATCATCTCCTTCATTTTAAACCCATTATCTCATTTCCCATCCTCAGTGGCCACAGAAAAAAACTGGTTACCATCCACCCTAGAGCAGCATTTCTATCTTTTAAAAAAGTGACCATGTTCCAATCTGAGCTCTGACTCTTTGTTTATGTGGGGTGGGAAGGGGACTGGAGATGGAAAAGCCTCAGTCATCTCTTCTCCTGGTGCTAATTTAACTTAATCTGAGTATCAGGGTGCCTCCACACGAGCTGCGGCCGGCTTGATCCCTGTGCACCCCATGGTGGGCAATCACTGATGCCAGCACGGAAACGACAACGTCACCCACCCCACGGGGAAGCTGGGTGGGTGGGTCAGCCCAGGCGCTGGCCACAGAGTGAGTGGCCGGCCCTGCCATCCACCCCTCTGTGACATGGCTGCGTGAGACTACAGTTAGCACGTGTCACTCAGAACCCTGTTGTGGACTTCACTGTGCATTGGAGCAGATGGAGACCAGGCACACTAGTGGTGGCACGCTACCATGCCTTGGAATGGGCAGCCTTACCCCACTTTCGGTAAGGCTGCTATGCGATGTGTCCTCAGCCTTTTTCTAAGGATGCAGTCAGCTGCACCCCCCACTATGTGATGGGGGGGTGGGACATCTGGTGGCCTCCAGGCACACAATGTACTGCATCTCATGGTTAGGCTACCTGGAGTCGGGTACGACTGCCCAAAAGTGCATTAAGTGCATCGTGTGGCTGCATCCTCAGTTTTCTCCATCTCCAGGTTCATTTCCTTAAGGTTTGCTCAAGCTGAATTTCTGATAAGTTGAACGTAAGAACATAAGAAGTGCCATACTGGGTCAGACCAACTGTCCATCGAGCCCAGCACCTGTCTCCACCAGTGACCAATCTCGGACACTTGGAAGAAGTACCCAACAGTTCACAATGGGGTGATCCATTCCCTGTTGTTCACTCCCAGCTCCTGACAGTAAAATGTTACATTCCCCAAACCTACCTGGCTTATAGCTGCTAATGGACCTCTCCTCCAGAAATGTGTCCAACCCTTTCTTAAACTCAGTTTTACTACTGGCCGTGACCAAATTTTCTGGCAACAAATTCCACAACTTAATTCTGTGTTGGGTGAAAAAAAATACTACATTTTGTTTGATTTGATTTGTTTTGTTTTAAATTTGCTACCCGTACGTTTCATGGAGTGTCCCCTAGTTCTAATACTATTTGAGAGGGTAAATAACCATTTCTTATTAACATGTTCCACACCACTCATGATTTTATAAACTTCTATCACCTCCCCTCTCAGTCATGTCTTCTCCAAGCTGAAGAGCCCCAACCTATCCAGCCTCTCTTAGTAGGGGAGCTATTCCATACCCCTTATCATTTTTGTTGCTCTTCTCTGTACCTTTTCTATTTCTACTATATCTTTTTGAGATGGGGAGACCAGAACTGCACACAATATGATATTTTCAGTCTTATTCTCAATCTCTTTACAAATAATTCCTAACATTTGCTTTCTTACAGCTGCCATACATTGAGCTGAGGATTTCAATGTACTGTCCACAATGACTCCAAGGTCCTTTTCCTGAGTGGTAACTACTAATTTAAAACCCAGCATTGTGTACATAAAGTTTCGGTTGTTTTTCCCTATGTGCATCACTTTGCACTTGTCCACATTAAATTTCATCTGCCATTTAGATTTCCAGTCACCCAGTCTCACAAGATCCCCCACCTTCATTACCTTGAATAACTTGGTCTCATCTGCAAATTTAATCACCTCACACCTTCTACCATTTCCAGATCGTTAATAAATAAACAACACTGATCCCAGTACAGATCCCTGAGGTGCTACACTATTTACTTCTGTCCATTGTGAAAACTGACCATTTAGTCCTACTCTTTGTTTTCTATCCTTTAACCAGTTACCAGTTCATAACAGGATACTGCCTCCTATCCCATGACTTCTTAATTTCCTCAAGAGTATCTCGTGATGGACCGTATCAAATGCTTTCTGAAAATCCAGATACATTATATCAACCAGCTCCCCCTTATCCACATGTTTAAAGCATTCACACCCTCAAAAAATCCAATAGATTAGTGAGGCACAATTTCCTTTGTTAAATCTTCTTTTTTAAAAATATTTAAATAAATAAATAAATAAATCCATGCTGACTCTTCCCCATTAAGTCACGTTTAGCAATATGCCCTGTAATTCTGTTTTTAATAATAGTTTCCACCATCAGGCTCACCATCAGACATCAGGTTTACCAGTCTGTAGTTTCCAGGATCACCTCTGGAGCCCTTTTAAAATATTATATTCACTACTCTCTAGCCATCAAATACAGTGGCAGATTTAGGTTACAAATTACCAATAGTAGGTTTCATATTTGAGTTCCTTTAGAACTCTGACGTGTATACCATCTGGTCCTAGTAATTTGTTGCTATTTAATTTGTCAATTTGCTCTAGAACCTCTTCCAAAGTCACGGTGATCTGTGATAGCTCTTCCGATTCATCACCTACAAACAACAATTCTGGCATAGGTATCTCCCCTACATCCTCTGAACTTTTACATATGGCTGGAGAAATTTAACTTAAACAGACTCCTTTGTAATACTTCTGAGTCACCATTGGGTCACCTAGTCTAACTATAATTAATTTTATGAGTCACTCTTATTTCTATATACTGTGTGTATAAAGGTCACCACTAAGAAGCCAATATTAACATATGTATACCAAACTGTGGTCCCTTAGATACCCAAATTATTTCCTATTTCAGGAACTGGAAATACCTGTGAGATCTCAACTACCATATCAGGGTAAACATGGGACAATGTTGCTTTTTAAAGGCAGCTATTGTAACAGAACTGTTTAAAACACCAAGTGTTAAGCTATGCAAAAGGAACAGAACATAAGGGTTTGCAAATAGCATTTTGCTATGTTAAATTAACTATTTATCAATATGCCCACTTTTGTACCAAAGTTAAATATCTAAAACTGTATCTAATATACTGAGATAGATAACTGAGTATCTAAATAATTATTTTTGACAATTTATCTAATTTAGCTGGCTAATATTTTTTTAAGAAACATAACTAATATATGAAAAATACTGATTAAATCCAAAAGGAATTTTCCCACATTCAGTTTATTTATTCACAAAAACTATTATTTCGATTTTATTAAATGAAGTTACAACAATTTTTATTACTTTGGGTGTTAACAGACATGACGCTGGCCCAGGAATGCCCCCTTTGGCCCGAACAGGTCATTGTCATGTCTGTACATTTGATCCAGGCCTGGTGTTAACAGACATGATGCTGGCCTGGTCAGGCCCGCTTTGGCCCAACCAGGTCACTGTCATGTCTATACATTGGTTCCGGGCCTACCAAATGTGCACCCAGAATAAACCCTGCACAAGGTGGCGACTCAGCCCGGACTGTAGGACCAGATCAAAGTGGGATTACAGTCCGGATGGGGACCAGCCACCATCTGTTCCTGGCCCCGGCTCCTCCCAGAGTGGGGGATTGTCTTGGTGCCTAGCCATGGCTGCCCATCATGGCGGGGAGGTGGGGCAATGTCGGGAGCATGGTGATGTGGCCGTGCAGCTACACATAACTCCCTTCCCCCCTCCCTGGCTGGGGGAGCCATGGGAATGTTTGTTTCTGCAGCCGGAGCTTGCCGAGCCGGTGGAAGTCCTCCCCTGGGTGAAACAGGTGTCCAGGAGGATGTCTGTTAACACCCTTTGTGTACGGACAAGATGCACTATTCCCAATATTTATGACTAAAGAAATAAGGAAGAGGAAAGCTTACAAAGATGTTGGTAATTTATAGACATATAAAGCCAAAATTACAAAGATGTTGGTAATTTACAGATGTGTAAAGCCAAAATTACAGATTTAAGAAATTCAGCTAAGTGCTTATTTTGGGGAATGTTTACATCATGGTGGAGAACCTGAGGTCAAATATAGTCCATGCCTAGATTTTATGTGTCCCCTTTCCAGTTCCTGGATTTGACCCCTGGTTTTCTGTTCCTACCCACAAATACTGAGCTTGGGATAGGGGAGCAGAGATGAAGGCATGCACCCGAGTATCCATGGCACAGATCCATGATTTGGGCTCTCCTCTTGCTGAGCAAACTCCTTAAGCACCACTGCCCACATCTTCTATTTTCAAATTGGAAGGAAAAGGTTCCCCATTTTTGGTTTACATGTTACAATGTTTTCATTTGTCTCCATAAAACACTACCACATGCTCATGAACGTGTTTTGAGGTCCAAAAATAGATTTGGGGTTGTCAGCTTAAAAGTTCAAAACTCATAAACCAGGCCCCCTAAATCAATGGAATATTTGAATAATAGGGAGACTTAACATATAATTATATATGATGGATTCTTATTTTCATTTTGACCTTTTGAGTAAAAAGTGGTTCCCATTTTTTCCCCCCATGTGGTTCCATTTTGAGACACAAATATAATCCTGTGACCTGAGATATCAACGAAGTCAGAACCACGGTCCCCCCAAAATCAACCCCACTCACAGGGGATATGCCCACACTTGGTTTGGGAACTTCTGATCTAGGGGGTACTTGAAACAAATTTTCAAGCTAATATCTGCAAGCAGGAAAGGTATAAAGCATGTGTCTTTTTACATGAGAACTAGAGCCCTTTTCACACAGACACTCTAGCACTGAGAAAATGACTGTTAAATTTTATTATATATGTTGCAGGGCTGCAGGTGTGCTCTATGGGTGCCCTGCAACATGTATAATAAAATGTAACATCCCTTACCACTCTAGCGGAGCTGGCCTCGGAGGTGGTGTTGAGCTCCCCCAGAACCTTGGTTCTGGGGGACTTCAACGTCCACGCCGATGCCGGCCTTGTTGGGGCGGAGCGGGAGTTCATGGCCGCCATGGCAACTATGAACTTGTCCCAGGAGGTGATCTGCCCGACCCACGTGGGGGGACATACCCTCGACCTGATCTTCGGCTCTGGCCTTGAGGCGGGGGGTCCGGTTGTGGGGGAGGTGACAGCGGTGCCCTTGTCGTGGACGGACCATTACCTCCTTCAGGCCGGTCTTTTAGCGCGCCCCCTCCAGAAGGGGAAGGGACCAGTTAGGATGGTCCGCCCTCGGAGGCTGATGGAACCCCAGCGGTTCCAGGAGGTCCTGAGGGAGCTTACCCTGGATGTGGACGGTCACTCTGTGGATGAGCTGGTCCGGCATTGGAACATCTTGCTGGAGGAGGCCATTGACAGGGTGGCTCCGAGGCGCCTTCTGCCTCGGTCTCGTCACCGCAGGACCCCTTGGTTTACTGAGGGGCTGCGGTGTATGAAGCGTGTGGGCAGGAGGCTAGAGCGACGCTGGCGTCGGACTCGGTCTGTCTCCGATCGTCTTCTCCATAGGGCCCATTTGCGGTCCTATGTGGAGGCTGTGAGGACGGCGAGGAAGGAATTCCTCGCCGTCCTCATAGCGTCTGCGAAGTCGCGTCCAGCGGAGCTGTTTCGGGTGGTGCGGGGGCTGGTTAGTCCGGCCTCCCTCCGCCTGGATGGGGACTTGTCCCGGGCCCGCTGTGAGGAGTTTGTCATCTACTTCGCAGACAAGATCGCTCGGATTCAGGCCGATTTCGACGCTGGGTTGATAGCAGTAGGGGAAGAGCGCGGGGGGGCGGAGGGTCCGTCTGGTCCATCTTTATGGGGTGAGTTTCAGGAAGTGACGCCAGCCGATGTGGTGGATGTCCTGGGGTCTGTGAGGGCCACGTGTTGTCAACTAGATCCATGCCCGTCCTGGTTAATAAAAGCTTCCGGGGAGACGTTGGGGACGGTGCTGGCGAGGGTGGTGAATGCGTCCCTTCGGCAGGGGAGGTTGTCGCCTTGCTTAAAAGAGGCTGTGGTGCGCCCCCTGCTGAAAAAACCATCGTTGGACGTAGACGCGCTCGCCAGCTACCGACCTGTCTCTAACCTTCCCTTTTTAGGGAAGGTTATTGAGCGGGCAGTGGCGCTCCAGCTCCAGGGTCATCTAGATAATATCGGGCTCCTTGACCCTTTTCAATCTGGGTTCCGCCCCGGCTATGGCACCGAGACGGCGTTGGTGGCCTTGGTGGACGACCTCCGCCGGGAGATGGATGCGGGATGTTCGACATTTCTCATCCTGCTCGATCTCTCGGCCGCTTTTGACACCGTGGACCATGGGCTGCTGTTGAGACGACTGCGTGACCGGGGGGGTCTGGACGGGACTGTTCTTGAATGGTTCCGTTCATTCCTCTCGGGGAGGAGCCAGCGGGTGGTGTTGGGGGAGGAAACATCGAGCCCCCGCGCCTTACCGTGTGGCGTTCCGCAGGGATCGATCTTGTCTCCATTATTATTTAACATCTATATGCAGCCCTTGGGGGAGGTCGTGAGAGGGTTCGGGGTGCGATGTCACCAGTATGCTGATGATACTCAGCTGTACCTCTCGTTTTCTACTGACCCAGACCCTGCTGTCTCGGTGCTATCCCAATGTTTGGAGGCCGTGGCGGATTGGATGCGGCGGAGCAGACTGAAGCTCAACCCAGATAAGACGGAGGTGATGGTGGTGGGGAGGGCGAAGGGGGTGGTGGCCCCCCTGGTTGGGGGGGTTTGCCCCCCTGTAGCTCAGCAGGTCCGGAGTCTGGGGGTCATATTGGACGCAGACCTGCGGCTGGAGCGGCAGGTGGAGGCAGTCGCTAAGGCTGCCTTCCGCCAGCTTTATCTGGTACGTAGGCTGCGTCCGTATGTCTCTGGCCCGGACCTGGCCTCCCTCATCCATGCCTTCGTCACCTCGCGGCTCGACTACTGCAACGCGCTCTACGTGGGGCTTCCCTTGTTCTTGGCCCGGAGGCTGCAGCTGGTGCAGAATGCGGCGGCTCGTCTTCTTACGGGGACGGGTCGCCGGGAGCACATTACACCGGTGCTCCGAGCGCTGCACTGGCTGCCGATAGTGTGCCGGGCCAAGTTCAAGGTCCTAGTGATGATCTATAAAGCCCTATACGGCCTTGGCCCCTCATACCTTAGGGACCGCCTCGCCCTTCGCGCCCCGGAACGGCTCCTGCGGTCTGCCGGGGGTGCCCTCCTGGAGGTCCCCCGTGTTAAGCGGGGGGCCACGATGGAGCGAGCATTCTCGGTGGTAGGGCCGCGGCTGTGGAACTCCCTTCCGGAGGAAGCTCGCCTGGCCCCAAGCCTTTTGACATTTCGGCGGAACTGTAAGACCTGGCTGTTTGCCCAGGCCTTCGGGAGGGAGGGGGGGGGGGGTGATTTTAATCCCCCGCCCATTTATCTATTTATTATTGTTTTCTAGCCCTGTCTTATTGATGTATTTTATATTTATATTTTAAGTAATTTTAATTGTTTTTATTACTGTTGTTAGCCGCCCCGAGCTGCATTGCAGGAGGGGGCGGGATATAAATTTGTAAAATAAAAAAAATAAAAAAATAAAATTTTATCTGTGGGTGATTTTAGACATGCTGGCCTCGCTTCTTGACACGGCGCATGGTCAATTCTTCGTCCCTCACCGGAATCAGGCCGGCAGCTGGGCAACAGATGTGCTGGCCTGATTCCAGTCGGGGATTAGGAAGGGGGCGGGGCTGTGTGGTACAACGTGTGGCTGCACGGCCCAGCCCCCCCACCCTCCCCTGGCCGCTCGCCTTCCTGCAGATGGGCAGGTGCAGTGGCCAATCTGGCCACTGCGCCCGATCCCGGCTCATGGCCAGGACCACGCTCTGGACTTGGCAGTGGTAACAGACGTTACCGGCCGCCGATTCCGGACCATGGTCCAGGTAACCACTGTTCCGGAGGTGAGGATGGCCTCCCCTCCAGAATGGTGGTTAATTGGATTTCCGCCGGGTGTTCACTGTGGTGAACATCTGGCGGGAATCCCTTCGGACATCACAGGATCTCCTCCACCACAGGTGGTTCACTGTGGTAAGGGAAGACCGTAACATCTGAAATTACCCAGTGTTAGCGTGTCTGTGTGAAAATGGTCTAGGCATGAAAGAAAAGGGAATTTAAGGGGAAAAAATCATATAATTATAAGAGTTGGAAGGAAGATCTGCGGATTCTTTCAAAGATTTTAGAGTCAGGATTTGGATTTAAACTTGATTTTGTTCCTAAAGGAAAATGATGCGTGGACTCATTTGTATCAAAATCACATTGGGTGTTTTTAGATGGCTGGGCTGTCCCAGTGCTGCACCAGTCTGTTTCACCCCTGGGTGGCCTGTCCAGCCAAACCTGGGGCACTGGTTCAAAGTGGAGCAGCTTTCCGTCTGCTCGACGGACCCATGGTACTGCTCTAGAGGTGTGCACGAGGGACCCATGTCATTATTCTTTTTCATTTTTCATTTTTGATATTTTAATCTTTCCTTTTTGTTTTTATAAATAAAAAAATTTGTTTTAATTATTGCTTTCATTTTCAATTTCCATTGATTTAAATGGAAAACACATTTTCGGCTGTAACCTTTTAAAAAATTTCATTATATTTGGATGAAACCTGGCGGGATTGTACCTCCAATGAAAGGCATTAAGTGTACTGATTTTCAGAAAGATTGGATAAAGGAATCTGATTTTATAAGCAGTTGAATTATGTTATTTTACAAAAATCTGCATATACATTCCTGGCTGTAACTTCTTTGTCTCCCATCTAATATGAATGACACTTGGCAAGGTTATACCCCTCCCCAAGTGTACTATCTATGCAAACTTTCAGAAGGATTAGGTAACGGGTCTGGTGGTATAAGCAATTCATTTATAAATGAATGTCTGACTGTAGTAGTCCAACCAGTGTACATGAAATTTGGCAGGGCTGCATCGCACACCTTCAGGATCATCTCAGCTGAATATTGGAAACATGTGATAAAGGTGTGGGATACATTCCTGCCTAATGTCTTATTATTTGTAAACAGGATGGACTATAAAAATGTTACTCCTGGAAATGCATTTTCAAGTTAATGTCTTATAACAGGGGCGGGGAACATTTTCTGTTATGGGGAACACATTGAAAATGTGTACGAGCTCTGAGGGCCACATACAGGTTGGGGGGCGGGGGTGCTCAACAGGTGTATTGAAGAATATGAGGGCCCAAATCATGGATCTGCACCATGGATCTGTCCCCTACCCTTGTGTGCATGCCCTCATTTCTGCCCCATTATCCTGAGCTTGATTTTTCAGTGCTTGGGGTCAGAGACTGGATACAGGAGCAAGATTCAGGCATTGGAAAGGGGCCACATAAAAACATGTTGAGAGCTGCATTTGGCTCCTGGGTCTGAGGTTCCTCACCCCTATCTTATAACATCAGGACCCTTTGTGCAATCTTTCTGAAATTTGGCAGGATTCGTAATCTTGTGAGGGACATAATCTTCCCAGGTGTCATGCAAATCGGATGGAAGATAAAGAAGTTGTAGCCAGGAATGTGTATGCAGCTTTTCTTAAAACCACAACATTCAGTTGCTTATAAAATTGGTTCCCTTTATCCACTCTTTCAACAATTTGGTGTCCTCCATTGGGGGTACAATTCCTCCAAGATTCATCAGAAATGAATAAGAAACAAAAAAGTTATAACTGGAAATACATTTTTCAGTTTTCCCCATTATTTCAAAAACTAAAATTTGTTTTTGTTTTCATTATTATTATTTGTCATTTTCGTTATTACAATATCAAAAAAGCAAATGTAAATTTTCATTTTCATTATCATAATAACAAAAATGAATTGCACACTCCTATGCTGCTCCACTTCCAGCCCCGTCGTTGTCTCTGAACTTGCTTTCCTACCCCCATCTGCTTATAAAATTGAATAAGAGAAGAAAAAAATGGAAGATGCTATTATTGGATTATTATATATATATCCTTTAAAAAATATGAAATATATGCTTGTTCTTTTAAATTATACCCTTCGGGAACTTCCGGCTCACACTTCCTTCTCTGCAAAAGCAACAGAAGCAGCACAGTTTGAAAAGGAAGGTGGGGTTAGAATAAGGTGTGTCATGCTTCAATGGGCAAAATATATAGTCATTAAAAAATTACAAATTTGACAAAAAGCTGGGTGCGTAAAGAACAGATGCCTAGGGCAGCCTGGCACACACAGTAGCTAGAAGCAATGTTGCTGCAATAATTATATGAAACTATGACTAATTACTGTATACAGCTTATTCTACCTCAGCGTCACATGTTACATGGACATGTGTTTGCAGGTTGCAGGCAGAGATATACTATTAAGCACTGGTATCAGAACTCGGTGTGATGCAGCCATTTTCTACTTGTTTGTAGGGGAATGAAAGTTCTCTCATGCTTTAATTAATGGAGGAGAATGAAGTCAGCAAGAGGGAGAGAAATAAGAAGATGAAGACTGTTCTTATTCCTAGAAGGCAAATAAATAGATAGATGCATTTCCGCATTCCATCTTCACACTTAGGGTAATTTCAGACATTACGAGATCACAGCCAACTACACTGAATCACACACAAACCCCCAGCATGGTCAAAGCGCCCTGAACGTCTGTTCAGTGGCATCCAGATGTTCACCCCAGTCAATCACCGGTAGGGGCCAAGGTCAACCACGGTTCTGGAACTCAGGATGGGACCACCTCCAGAACCGTGATCAATGCAATTCCCACTGGGAAACGGCCAAAAGTAATGTCTAAACGGCAACCACCAGGCATGCTCACACACAACAATCCCCAGCTGTGGCGAAGGCACGCAGCATCGCTGCCAGGCAATGTCCAACAAACAGAACAAGGAGGGGTATTTAAAAGGCACATAGTACCAGGGGAATGAAGACGCGAGGCAACGAAGAGGAAGGGAGAGGAGAGACACTACACGACACCGCAATGGAACAAGAGCCGCAGCACCTGCAGGACCCACAGCAATCCACCCCACAGGGGGACACTGAACAGGGGATGGAGGCCCCCCCAAAATGGGTAATGAGACCACAATGGGGGGGGGGTTGGACGGACGAGGTGTGTGTGCAAGGAAGCAGACAGCCACGGAGGGAGGGCAGAAGGGCAGGAGGTGGGGGCCAGAACAGAAAGAGCACAGCACTCAACCCCCATGTTCACCCAACAGACCAGTAAAAGAGCCAGAGCCCCGGAACCCCCACAGGACACCAGCAGGGAGGAGGAGGCAGCGGCACCGGACTTGGAGGGGGCAGCAGGGAAAGGAGAATTGGTTACCTACCTTCGTGAATTCCTTTCTCTCTTACTCTCCTGATCCTCCTCCGCTGGGTAGCTCTGCTGCTGGCCGATAGGAGGCAGATGACTCATTTCTTTGTGCGCATGCGCGCCAGGAGCTACCCGGTTCCTCAGTCCATAATATAGCCGAGTGCCCCTGTAATCAGTATCACCTGGAAAAACATAACTTCAGCAGAAAAACTGTAATACGTTAAGAACAAAACATCAACAATTAGTTGAACTGGGACCGAACTTGGTCAAGTTACAAAACAGTTGTATAAGTGAGATGCTGAGTGCTGTACGGCAGGGAGGGTCGGAGGAGGATCAGGAGAGTAAGAGAGAAAGGAATTCACGAAGGTAGGTAACCAATTCTCCTTTCTCCTCTTACCTCCTTCTCCTCCTCCGCTGGGATGTACCAGAGCCAAATCCCTCCTCTACGGGTGGGAGCCGACAGCACTGGGAGCCTCCAGTACTGCCTGCAGTACCCGCCTGCCAAAGGCAGCCTCAGCTGATTGAAAAACATTGATCTTGTAATGCCTTATGAAGGTATGTGGGGACGCCCAGGTTGCGGCTCTACAAATCTCCTCGTAGGAGGCTTGTGCCTTAAAGGCGTACGAGGTGGCCGCACTGCGAACTGAGTGGGCCCAGATCTGTAAGGGGGGAATCCTCCCGCCGGCCTTGTAGGCTTCAATAATGGCTTGTTTTACCCATTTAGACAACAAGGTTTTAGATGCCTTGAGACCCTGAAGAGCTGGTCGAGTGTTAACAAAAAGGGCCGTGGATTTACGAAAGGACTGAGTCCTGGACAAATAAATTTTTAGCGCTCGTCTGACATCTAGCTTGTGCCAGACCTTTTCCTTTTGGTGAACAGGATTGGGGCAAAAAGAAGGGAGCACCAACTCCTGGGCCCTGTGAAAATACGAATTTACCTTCGGGATGAAGGCCGGGTCCAACCTAAGTACGACCGAATCTGGTCGAAAAATGCAAAAATTGTCCTCCATGGACAGTGCACTCAGCTCCGAAACTCTTCGAGCTGACGTGACTGCCACCAAGAAGACTGTTTTTAGTGTCAGAAGATATAAGGATATATGTTTCAATGGCTCAAAAGGAGGTTTTGTCAGAGCCTCTAAGACCAAATTAAGATTCCAGGAAGGTACCCGGTGAATAACAGGAGGGGACAGAAGCCTGGCCGCTCGGATGAACCTTCGAACATGAGCGTGCGTGGAAATAGGTCTACCAGTTTCAGCTCTTAAAACGGCATCGAGGGCAGCCGCCTGCCTAGCTAAGGTATTTGCCCTGAGACCCTTGTCTAGACCCTGCTGTAAAAACTCTAAGACTTGAGGCACTCGTGCCCGTCTAGGGTCCAAGTCTTTTCGCCTTGACCAGTGAGCAAAGGTTTTCCAAGTACTTTGGTACGACCTCCTGGTGGCTGGTTTTCTAGAGCTTTGGAGGGTATCCAGAACTGGTTCCGAATAACCCCTTCGTCTTAGTGCAGCGCGTTCAATCGCCAGGCTGTCAACTGTAGAGTCTGGACGTCTGGGCAGGAAATGGGACCCTGACGAAGAAGGTCTGACCGCAGCGGAAGTTTCCTGTACTGGCCTTGACTCAGTTGAATGAGCTCCGAGAACCAGGGTCTCCGGGGCCACCAGGGAGCGATCAGGATTAGGAGCGCTCTCTCCCTGCGCGCTTTTGCGACAGTTCGTAGAAGCAGTGGAAACGGAGGGAAGGCATAGAGTAGCCCCTGCGGCCAGGGCTGGTTCAGGGCGTCGATTGCCTCCGCCTGCTGGCATGGGTCCCGTGTCATGAAGCGGGGCAGCTGAGTGTTGTTCCTCGATGCAAACAGGTCGATGACAGGGACTCCGAACCAGCCCACAATGCTCTGGAACACTGCCTTGTTGAGCATCCACTCGTGAGGCTGCAATACCTGGCGACTGAGCCAGTCTGCGGTGATGTTGTCTTGGCCCCTGATGTGGAGTGCTTTCAGGGAAAGAACATGGGATTGGGCCCATCGGAATAGACGTGTTGCTTCCCGATGGAGTTGGGGCGACCTGGATCCGCCCTGATGGTTGATATATGCCTTGGCTGTGGTGTTGTCTGTGTAAATGAGTAGGTGACGATTGGTCCCGGAGGGGAAGATGTGTTGAAGGGCCAGGCGAGCGGCCTTCAGCTCCAGGAAGTTTATTGGTTGTTTCGCATCCTGGGGGGACCACAGTCCTTGCACCGAGCGTGTCGCCGTGTGCGCCCCCCAGCCTGTCAAGCTGGCGTCTGTCGTGATTATGTCCCTCGGGGGGTCTGTGAGGGGGACCCCTTGCAGGAAGTGTGCGGGCTCTAACCACCAGGACATTGAGTTTTTTAGGTGTCCTGGTATGAGTACCCAGGGATTCAGCCCGCTCGTGAGCTCTCGCTGCAAAGGAGCTAGCAGCTTCTGCAAGTGACGAAGGTGGAACCTGCCCCATGTCACCTGGGCAGTGCAGGAGACTAGCAGGCCCAGGAGTGAAGCGAGTGACTTGAGTCTGAGGCGACGTGCTGATCTGAGGGTTGCCACCAGCTTCCTTATCCTCCGTGCCCTGTCTGGTGGCACGAACGCGCGGTCGGAGGTGGTATCGATGACTACACCCAGATGTTGAAGTGTTCGTGTCGGAGTCAGATGGCTTTTCTCCAAGTTGACGAGAAACCCGTGCTGTTCCAGATAGAGGATAGTCCTGTTGAGATCCTCTATGGTCTTCTCCGGTGACTGGGCTCGGATCAGGAGATCGTCTAAGTAAGGATGGATGTGAATGCCCTCCATCCTGAGGTTCGCCACCAGGGGGATCAGCACCTTGGTGAAAGTCCTGGGTGCTGATGCCAGTCCGAAAGGAAGGACTCGAAACTGCCAATGTTGGTGGCCGTAGGCGAAGCGTAGCCACTTCCGGGAGGTCGATCTGATCGGGATGTGGAGGTAAGCGTCCTGTAGATCCAGGGATACCATCCAGTCGAGTTTGTGAATGCTGTGACAAATGGAGGTTACTGTCTCCATTTTGAACCTTTTCTTTGTCACATGCTGATTTAGTGCCTTCAGGTCCAATACTGCTCTCCAGGTCCCGGTCTTCTTTGCCACGAGGAAAAGAATGGAGTACATTCCCAAGAACAGTTGGGTCAGCGGCACCTGTTCTATTGCTCTGGAGTTGTGTAGTCTCTTGATTTCGCTTTTCATTGCGTGATGTTTTCCTGGATCCCTTGAAGCGGGGGAGACCAGAAATCTGCTTGGAGGGGGGGAGTCGAATTCGACAGCGTATCCCTGTTCCACGCAGGATAGGACCCAGGCGTCTGAAACCGAGAGAGCCCAAACCTCGTGGAAGAGTTGGATCCTGCCCCCGACCTGCTGGGCGGAGCAGTCAGGAGTCCTGCCTGGGTTGAGTGGCAGGGGGGCCTCTAGATCTGCGCCTGTCATACCTGCCCGAGCGGAAGCCCCTCCCTCTGCCCCGGAAGGCAAAGTTGGTAGTATACGCCCTCTGTGACGGTGCTTGGAATCGTCTGTACGGGGCTGAGAAGCCCCTGAAGCGAAAGGGCTGCTGTCTAAAGGAACCCCTTTTACTGGACAATTGCTGGAGGGTCTTAGTCTTATCCTTACTGGACGCCTCCTCCAAGACCTTCTCCAGGCACACACCAAACAATCTTGAGCCTTTGTATGGGGAGGCAGTAAGTAAGTTCTTTGCGGTGACATCCCCATCCCAGGAGCGTAGCCAAAGCCGACGCCTAGCGGCCACATTGTTGGCTACGGATCTGGCTGACCATGTTAAGTTGTCAGTGGTCGCGTCTGCTAAAAAGGCGGCCGCCATGTGTACCCTGGAATTCAGGCGTTGAGCCTTACCCTCTGAAATTTCGGGGTCTTGGAGCTCCTGGAGCCAAGCTAGCATGGCTCTTGCAACATAGGAGGACGCTATTCCTATCCTCAGGGCTGCCGAAGTGGATTCGGAAGCCTTCTTTAGAGCAGTGTCCACCGCCCTATCCGTTGCGTCCCGGGGGTGGCAATCCCCCTCAGTGGGGAACACCGTGTGCCTAGCTAGGGAAGCAGCCCCCGCGTCCACTTTAGGTGAACGGAACAATGGAGCCTTTCTCCTGGAGAACGAGTAAAGGGAATCCTGAGCCCTATTCATTTTAAAATTCTTATCAGGCTGCTTCCATTCTTGCAGAACCAGCTTCTCAAAAGCCTTGTCTAAGGGGAGGCCCTGGTCTCTGCCATGAACTGATGGAATGTATAGGCGTGTATCCTCTTCCTGGGAGTCAGAGGAGTCCCGCTTAGGAGGTTTCTCCTGTAACTGCAGGGTTTTTATCACGTGAGCGATAAGCTCATTCCTGTACTGACCAGGAAATTGCCTCTCTGTATCGTGAGACTCTGTAGTTTGTTCGACCCATTCGCCCTCCTCTAATTCTGATTGGGAGTGCTCGGAAGCCGAGGAGTGCTCGGTCTGCCCATGCTCGGAAAGGGCCTGGATCAGGTCAACCTGCTGGCCCTCTTGGTCACTTTCGGCTGAGGACCGAATAGAGTGACGAGTGTCAACGGAGGGGCGTCTAGGTCTCTTTGTGCCAGAGGTCCCTGCCTTGGCCTTAGTCAGAGGCTTGGGCTGCCGCTTCCTACTTGGTTTGGGCAAGTTCCCCAGGGTGGCCAAGATCTCTCCAATAGATTTCTCTATGGAGGCCAGGCGTACTTGCGTGTCTTGTTCCTGGGAGGGGGCTGCCATTGGAGGGGGGGTGGCCCCGCGGGGGGGCTGTCCCGTGCTCATGGCCTGTGCAAAGAGAGATAAGGGAAAATCAGGCACGTAAGGGTTAACTCTCCACCGGAGGGAGCCCAGACTAGCTGTCTCCGCTCTGGACTAGGAGGAGCCACGAGAGGCTGTTGCTGGGGAGAAGACCAGCAGCGCTGCCTCTGCCCAGCAGGGGGCTGGCACGCGCTGTTGCTAGGCTAGGAGGAGCCACGAGATAAGATGTCTGGCCCTGTAGTCAATATTAGGCCACACAGTATATTTGCCCGCAACGCTGCCTCTGCCCTGCAGGGGGCCGGCGCATGCTGTGGCGAGGCAGAAACAATCCCTCGTGCGAAAAGGCCTGGCCTCCTCGTAAAGAAGGAGAACCTCGTGGCACAATAATGGCTGGGGAGACTCCGAGGCCCAGCCGCGCTGTCCCCGAGTTCCCCGCCTAGGGCTTATGATAGAGAAAACGGCCGTTGCGGCCCCACTGGCTCTCGGGCGTGGCGCGCCACCCCGGAGCTATGCCCTGCGCGTTTTGCTCATTTCGCTTTTTGCGATTGGCCCCCGGTGTTCGCGGGTGCGGCCATGCCGCCCCGGAGTTACCGCTGCCGGTATCAGAGGGCTCCCATTCATGGGAGTACAGTAAGGCCCCAGAGCTCTCGGGCGCGGCGCGCCGCCCCGGAGCTGAAGTTTCGGCGGACGGAGGGGGGGGGGGAGCGTCTCCAACTGCCCCTATTCCCTCACCTGCCCAGAACGCTGAGGCCCTCAACTTCCTTCAACCTTTCTTTTTCAGAGCCCTCGAGCTCCCGCGGAACGCGTCCTATGCGGCCGAGGCAGATGACAAGACTGAGGAACCGGGTAGCTCCTGGCGCGCATGCGCACAAAGAAATGAGTCATCTGCCTCCTATCGGCCAGCAGCAGAGCTACCCAGCGGAGGAGGAGAAGGAGGTAAGAGGAGAAATGGAGGTACCAGAGAGGGGGACATTGGGGATACAAGGCGACACAGGAGTTCATAAAGATCTGGGGGTCCCTGGAAAATCAGATAGAGCTGGCGGTCAACAAGCAGAATGAGCATGTATTCAATCAGATCGTCAGGGAAATGGAAGAGAAAGGATACCAAAGGTTGGCAGCACAATGCAGGTCCAAGGTCAAGGAACTAAAGAGGGGGTATAAGAACATAAAGGATAACAACCAAAAGTCCGGTCATGCAGCAAGGACAGCACCCTATTATGATGCCTTGGATCGCATCCTGCACATGAAGGGCTCCATCGTGGCCCCCAGGCTGGTAGGGAGAATCGTGGCACAGGGCTAGACACAGGAGGAAGTACCACCACCCATAGCAGCACCAAGTGCACCCACAGACACCGCTGAACCCCCCACCCCAAGAAGAACAGCCCGGGACCTCGGGGAGCAACAGGCCCCCATCACAGACAGGCACAGGGATCCCACAACCAATGTGCGGTTCAGGGGTCACTGATGACGACACACTGGTCACCCTGAGCCAGTGGACACGAGGGGAGCACTCGCAGCAGAGCCCATGGAGCAGTCAGCCACGGAGGACTCTGAGACAGACATAGAAGGTAGGCTCAGGGAGTGGAAAGCACAGGGGCCAGCACGGAAACAGCAAAGGGAGAAGGGGGGATCAACTGGCAGGGAACGGAAATAATCAACCACCCCCATTACCGCAGGGTTGACCAAGCTAGATGAGGAGGTAAAGGAGGGGGAACGTGCACCGGGAGTGGTGGAACACATGGAGGAAGGTAAACGGAAGGGACAGGGCCCACTGGATGCTGGGAGAGGGAGGGGGCAGGAGGGACAAGAGGGAAGGGACACAAGCACCCCAATGACCCACCACCACATCCGTTCTCACACAGGGCCACAACCACACCTGCAAGAGGATGAGGGGGAGCAGCAGCAGCAGCAGTGGGAACAGCAAGGTGAGTGGGCAGGGGGGAGGCCAGCCCTACAGGTCAACAGAGGGTAGCGGCCCAAGGGGGAGTGGATGGACATGCACACACGGATCTCAGTGACCGCAGGGGAATGGAAAGCAGAGCTGTCGGAAGGGGTGATGAGGGTGAACACAAGGAAACAAGGGAGGGGTCTCATGTCACAGCTACATAGAGGGAGGGATGGGGCGGGGACCCAACCACCCAAGGGAACAGCAGACAGATGTGCTTGGATCCCAGGGCACCGATCTTGGGAGGTACGCGTGCAGCTAACGGGAGTCCAGCCAATCATACCTAACCTATATCCCACAGATTCACAGCCCGTGCAGGCAGCCCTGCCATGAGAGGGACCTGTTCCACCGGCCCAGAGGATGCGCAAGCACAGGGCACGTGTACACCGCCGACGGGAGGACCTAGCAGAGGAGATCCTGCGTACAAGCACACAGCAGGGGGAGTCTATGATTGCATCCATAGACAGGATGGAGGCTGACACTGACAGAGCTGTACAGCAGGGGGAGGGAAGGGACAGACACCTGTTAGCGGAGATGTGGAAGGAGAGGAAGCAGGAGAAATGGGACTACACCAGGCAAATGGAGGCATTCAAGCGAATTACCCAAACCATCAACTGCCTGGGAGTGGATCATTCTATAAAATTGGACTGGTCGCTCGAAATTGGCACCTTGCTGCTGCTAAATGCGGGCACCATGAGTGGCTACATCATGGCAGCAGCACCCCTGGGCACCATACTGGCTGCAGCCCCACTCCCATCCCACCGCCATTGCCCATCCCACAGCAGCTGTAGCATCCCACAGGGACCACGCATTCACCTACCCGTCCCACAGGGGATGAGAAGGGAGCAGCTGCCCAGGCAGGTGCAGCAGCACCAGGCAGCCCCGATCTAGGGCTGAAGCGGCAGCAGCTTTTACCATGCTGCTATTCCATTCCGCCATTTCAGAATTGCCTGCGCCACACTGTGGCTTTTCTGCCGACATCCAGCTAATTCCACTGGCATTCTGCAAATTCGGAAACTATTGGAAAAATTGTGGAATTGTCGGAACTGTTGGAAAACCACTGTTCTGCTATTTTGTGGCGCTGGCAGAATGGCAGAAGTAGCAAAAATGGCATGTTTCCGCTATTTGTGAAGCCTGTGGAAGTAGCGGAATGAAATTAGCAGAACTGAAAGCCTCAGCTACGCCGTACCACTAATTGCGGAAACGCTGTTTCTGGTAGAAATAGCTACTGCTGCGACTTTCCGCTACAGCCCTACCCCGATCCCGGTTCAGCCCTCAACCCCTGCTACATAGGGATGTGCAAACACAGTTCGGAAGTTCAGAGTTTGGACCAAACTCGGTCCATTCGGACGACTGTACCGAACGACCGAACCGAACCCAAACCGACTGAACTGAACTCGATCCGAACGCTGAACGACCGAACAGTTCGCCCACGTTCGGGTGAGTTTGGATGAGTTCGGGTGGGAAAAACATGACTGGAAGGCCCAGGGAGGGGGAAGCAGCTGAGGAACAGACTTAAAGTAGCAGCCAGCCTGCCCAATAACCATCCCTTTTCTCCTCAGACCACTGGCTTCGCAGTCTGCAATTGGACGTGGGGGGTCTAGGCTGCAGAGCCAATGGGGCTTGTGGTAAGGCAGGCACAGCAAGTAACAAAAGTAATTGCCCTCCCACCTTCCAACACCTTCTGAGCTAGTAGCCACTGTTCCTGACAGCAGACGTTTTCAGAAGTCTCCCTCCCCCAGCAGTTTGTGTTCCTAATCCATTGCCATCCTCCTCCTATTTCACCCATCCCACACATTTACCTCCCTAGTATCATTTATTTATATTAAATTAGATAGATTTAGGTGTTATTTTTATTTTTTACCCATACCTGTGTTCTTTCTCCCTACCCTCCACTGAATCCTCCCCTCCTCCCTTTATATATTCTATCCTTGATTCCCTTCCCCTGTTTGGGGATTTATTTAGAGTAGGATTAGATTGATTTAGGTTTCATTTCAGTTTTGTACCCCTTCCTGTGTTATTTGGTGTGAGCTGTCTGTGTCCCCCCCCATCCCTGTGTAATAGATAGATAGATAGATAGATAGATAGATAGATAGATAGATATAGGAGTTAGCTTAGTTATAGAGGTAGATAGAGATAGTGTGTAGTGATTCAGTTTTAATATTTTATAGTGTGTTTGTAGGACTAGGCCTTTGTAGATATTAGATAATATTCCATTTAGTTCCATAGGTTTTAGA
>QEPC01010816.1:2600832-2619422 GCA_003113815.1 Sphenodon punctatus | reverse complement strand
CAGGCTGGTTTCAGCAAAACGGGCCAGGCATTCCCGGACCCCTGTGTACAGTTTGAGCAGATCCATGGTGACCCACTGGAGCTTGGTGTGCTGGCGGTACCACTCAGCGATTATCTCCAGTAAGAGCCAATGAGCACCCCACTGGTTGACATCCATGGCTGGTACCAGCAAGGAACTGTGCAGGTAAGTGCCCCTAGAGCACCGGGCATTGTTATTCACACTGCTCAGAGGCATGCTCCTGCTGATGTGCTGCAGGTTGTGGTTCGTTATAAGGGGCCTGTAGCTGCCACACACCCACACACCCGCGGCTGTCCATTGGGCCCTGTACCGTGGTGCCTCACCTACTGGTTGTGGGCTATGCATTAATGGGTGGTCTGGGTGGCACGGGGCCGCTCACCCGTACCGGGAGGGCTATACATATATGTCCTGGGCTCCCTGGTGCCACTCACTGGCAGGAATTGTGGTGTTTCTCAGGTGCATGGGGAGGGGGGGAGGGCTGTACTTCAGGCATGTAGGTGGCTATGTGAGGGCATTGTGTGGTTGATAGTATGTTGTCCCTGTACCCTTATTGCATGTCCTTGGAGCTCCCCTGGTTGCCTCCTCTGCCTACTTTGGTTTGTGGGGCCCCTCTTTCCTTGCTTATCAGACCATGGCCGATACAGCTGTTTCAGAGCTCCGGCTCTGCGGTTCCACAGCCGGTCTGCATTGCTGGACCTACAGGGAGACCATGGCTCTGACTGACCTGTGGCATTCCCAGTCCGTTCAACTGCTCCTGAGCTCCCCAGATACCTGGGGATGCCTATAGGGGTCTGAACTCGGGCTTTCACCGCTTTGGATATGTGGCTACCACTTGCGAGTGCCAGCTCCATGCAGAGGAGCTGAGCCTCTGTCCCTTTCCGGGTGGACGCATTCTGGAGTTGAGGGGATCGCAGGTGCCATGGTCTGCTGCTGAGATGGTGTCATCTCTATCTGTATGTGCCTTTTCCAGCTTCCAGATCTGTCTCGTGGAGGGCAGCCCTGCCCTGGCTGTTTCCTACTTCTGCTGCATCCTCGGGGCCCATGGCTACCAGCATTTGTGTGGGGAATCTTATTACTGCCTGTTGGAGCTCAGACAGCTGGCATGGCCCCCTGCGACTGATTATGCCTCGCCTGATCCCACTGGACCTGAGGTTGGGCTCACTGGTCCTGATCCTTTTGAGGCTTACTATCTTGTTGCCCACCACATGGCATGGATGAGCTATCGGCGTGGCAAGTTGCAGTGGTCGCACTATGTTAATCTGTTGGGACACCCCGTCCCGCCCCCCCCTTCATGACCCTGTGCAGCTGGCTGTAGGTCCCCCCAGGGTCCTCTATGTCTTGATTGTCATCTCCACTGTGTGCTCCCTGCACCTTCCTGGACAATCCGTTATGTGACCCGCTCCATCAGTCCCTTTCCGGACCCGCTGATATCCTGGCTGACTCCATCTGTCTCCTCCCTTCAGTTTGTCGGCACTCCAGGGCCGTCTGTGTGGCACTGCTTTACCATCTGTAACCATGGGGTTTGTTTCCATGACCCACCCCCTGATCTGCTGGTGAGTTCTATCCAAAAATTGTACTGGGAATCCCCATGAACCCTTGCATCCCTTGTTCTGCTGGCTCCCCGCCTGTGTCCGTGGCCTGCCCCTACCATGATGCTTCTGTGTCATTCTGTGTCTGGGGTTCTCCTGCCTGTGACAACCAGCTTCCCCTTGTTGGTGTGTGTGTGTGTGTTCTACATCAGTTGTCCGCAGCTCGGAGCTCGGTCCCCTGGTGCCCGAGCATGCTCATCCAGGACAGGGTATCTTGCTGTTGGGACCTGCCTCGACCCTCCCCAGAGACTTCATCGGATTGATGGTTCTTCCCCTGTGACCCTGCTCTGTCAGCGTGGGGACCCCTGTCAGTTCAGTGCCCTGTGTTGCTGTTGGGTGCCTCATGCTGCCCGTGCTGTCCCTGGGGTTTTGGGTGCCTACACCCGTATCCTGCTCTGTTCCAGCCCCTTCCCCCACTTGTATCCTTGCCCATTGTTGACCTCTTCCCCCCCCCTTTTATTTGGCGCTCTCCGTTGGGCTTCCCGGTGTGGTGTTCTCCATTCCCCCCTCTGAGTGGCTGCTCCTAGGTGTGTGGGGTGCCCTGTCCCTGTGTCTCTTCCTGGGTGTCTGTCTGTTCCTGTCTCATTGTTGTTGTGCCCTTGTATGCCCCTGTGAGCCTCCTCTTGAGTTACTATCCCTTTCGGCTGTGCGTGTGCCCACTGGTGCGTGTGTGTTCTGCTCTGTCCGTGGCTTCCTTCTCCCTGTTGTGTGTATGTGGCTCTGCTGTTCTCTTCCCCCTCCCTTTCCATTTCCCTAGTGTGGGCAGTGTCTTGTGGTGCATTTGGCTTCCTTTGCCCTCGTTGGCCATGTCTGTGTCCTGCCCCACCCCGGTGGCTTCTGGGGGTTCTTGCCACGGTCCGGGATTGGTGTAATGACTGTTATGCTGTCCCAGTTCGTGGCCTGGCTGTCTGTTTCCTTGCCATGGTACCACTCCTGTCATGTCTGTTTGGGGCCTGTCAGAACCATGGGTGGGGGTTTGGCGGTTTTCCACGGTTGGGGATCCACTGTGGCAACCTGGGAGCGCGTAACAACTGAAATTACCCTTAGTCTAGTACAATGTTGTGATATACCTGACCTTGATTGCAGTGATGTGACTACTATCTTTCATGCTTTGTTCTATGCTGTTATTTCTGTAGGAAATAACTTTAAATTGTAACAATTTGTGTTAATCCATGGGAACACAACCATCTTATCTCCTGATAACATGTCCAGCTAACACACGTCACAACAGGAGCAAGCATGAGGACATATGTCTTCACTTTTATATATGCTGTATCACATTCCTAACCACACTTTTCTATCTGTCCTTTCAACATACTCCATGCATTCGTACAGCAAAGTACACATTTTGCTCTCTCAATAAGAACTGGGCATTGCAGTTGTGTGCCAATTGCTACAAGCAAATAAAAGTCAAAGAACAACCAGGATTACTCTTTGACTCAAGGTCAGTTATTTATGCCAGTATATTTGTGAATTTATTTTTTAAAAGGACATTGGCCTTTGGATGATTTTTCCTCCTGTACAATTGAAAGAACGTTCCACTGTTGTTTGGAAATTCTGGTAATCACCAGAAAAAATTACTACAATTTAATGAATTAATAAAGTTTTCCTCACACTGTAATGATAAATGTATATTGTATCACACGTTATTGATAAACCATGTTTCTACATTAAAAGCAATCATATAACCTTTATTTTAAAATTTTAATTGTAACTTTTTTTCACATTTTTCCCCCTGTCCAAATGACTATTTTCAGTTTGGTCAAAAATATTCTCCCGCCCCCCCCCCCCAAAAAAAAAAACCCTGAAAAATTATAATTTTTTAATAAATGGATTTTTTTGTTTCCTCATGTTTCTCACCCACTTTTTCTCCCACTTTTTGCCCCACCTCTTTTGTAGTGGATGAAAAAGTGAAAGAAAGGAGGAAAATGTGAAAAAACAAGTTATTTCATATAGTTTTATTGAAAAATAGAAAATACTTAAATGAAGCAAACCTTTTCAGATTTTTCTCAAATTTCATTGGAAAATAGTTATCATATTGACTAGATCTATCTATCAATCTATCTAAACTTTTAGCATGGCATTGCACCTTCTTTCACTTGGGTTGCCCTTCGCCTAGTGTCTTCCTGATGACTGCCCTGTGCTTAAGAAGATTTTCACTATTCTACAGGACGTGCCTCCTATTTTAATGTTTACTAAAGATAAGCAGCTGATATCACCTACTGATTCTAAGGCCCTTTTCAAATGGGCCACGGTGACTGGGGGGATGGGTGTGGCGCTGTTGGCGGGTGGAGGTGGGTGTGCACCCGTTCCCATGGGCGCACACTCATCTCCATCCACCTCTATGCATGGAGCGCTGAATGGTCTGTGCGTGTGTGACGGGTGGAGATGGGTGGAGCACGGAAGCATGTACGCCCCCTCCCCACCATCAGCGATATTCCCACGGGCACCCCCCACTGCCAGAGGTGACCCACAGCGTTCCTATGGATGCCCCCCCTCCCCCGCACAGGTGTATGATTGGGGGGGGGGGGCATTTGAAAAGGGCCTAAAGATGGAACATTTCCCCTACTATTCCCTGAAGAAGAATAGTAG
The DNA here is from genome assembly GCA_003113815.1 of Sphenodon punctatus. Lineage (NCBI taxonomy): Eukaryota > Metazoa > Chordata > Lepidosauria > Sphenodontia > Sphenodontidae > Sphenodon > Sphenodon punctatus. The sequence goes on along the minus strand of QEPC01010816.1, from coordinate 2,615,223 downwards.
ACGAGGAGATCATGGAAAAAACTGCTTCTTTTCCTTGGACTTCCTTTGCTTTATAGGTGCCCACGTTGGGCTACAGAGCATGATGATGGCTAAAAAGATCCAATCTAATTTCCACTAAAGACACTGGATCTTTCCATTGAGTCTGATAGGAATTGGCCTAGAGGTTTCAGCTGTTCTTTGGTGTTGCTGCTCATTCCTATTTTTCGATATTGTCTACTGAGTGATGACTGATACTGGTCTGGGTCTATAGTTCACACTGTTGGGATGGTGCTACTATTCTTACACGCCGTACCTATTGTATTGCTATTTTTCCCCCTTGCTGTGGCTTCTGATTAGTGATGTAGTTAAATACTGTATTTTGAAATTCAGCCAATGCCAGCTTTATTCTACCTATTGAACATGCTTAATTCTTTTTTACACTGTTAAAAGGAAAGAGCTAATAAAAAAAGGAATTGCAAACAGTCAAAACATAAAAGTGTACAATGACCATAAAACATTTTTCTTACTTAAGCTTTCAACTGTCTGAAGAAATATCTTTCTTGTACAAAAGATAGATCTATATATCTTCTGATTTTATTGGCTGCAGATTACACTAATTATCATAAAAAAATTACTACCACTAATAAAAATTCTATTATAAGTTACTTATAGTAATCTCCAGGGTACTATACTTAGCCTAGAAAAGATTGTAATTACCTTACATTACAGGGAGAATTTGTTTCCTGAAGCTGCTTTAACATTGTCTATTTCTTTTAACACCTTATGTTTGCCTCCCCTGCTTTGACCTCCCTTCAGGTCAAATGTTTGTCTGTTATTTTCATTGTACAGGATGTGGGTTTTTTTATCCCTGCATAACGATCCCTCTCGCTTTCAAGTGACGCACATGAAGTTTTAAAATTACAAATATTTGGGTGGGTTTCTTCTCCCGAAGGGGTTAGCGGGTCTCAATGGAAGGATGCGTAAAAGGGAAGGCTTAGCATGATCCGCCCAAGGGTAAACAGTCTTGGTATTAAATTGGTGGAAGCCGTTGGGTGTTCACACAAAATGCAATGTTTGGCTTTTATTTGACAAGACAGCAATTGTTACTTTTCCCTTTATTCACTTTGCATTTTACCATCTGTGAGGCTGGTGACTCTTAAATGACCTTATATCATATCGTAGCTAATGCTACTGCTTGAAGGTAACTGTAAAACCCTCTGTGTGTTACCTGCTCAGGCTGATCATGAAATTAAATAGCTTTACTTTGATATCTGGCAGTGTAGTAAATAACCTCAAAGTCCAACTAATTAAAATAAAATTTGAACAGTGGCCATTTCTTTTAGAAGGGGTTTCAATGCTTCAGTAGCAGGGCTAATCAACATCTTAATTAACAGTCATATAAAATGAAATAGCCCATTTGAGTTGCTTTAAAACAGACAACTTATTTATGCAAAAATGGTTGGCATGTTAATTGCCAACACTAAGAAAAAAAATACGCCTTTGAGCTTTACAGCTTCTTTCTCAGCAAAGGGAGTTGAGAGGCATATCGTGGAAAAGGCATATTACAGTTGTTAATTTTATTATTGTGCATTTGAACCAGAAGTTAAAAGTGAGGACTGCAAAGGTATTGTGATGGGAGCCCTTTAATGTATGCTAAATCCTATGGGTTGGACGCTCCAGGTGCTGAACAAACAGTGGTCCCAATCCAGCTGTCAGGAAGCGGCCCGGAGTGATCGCTGCGGCGTCGGCTCGGGCTGCTCGTGCGGATCAAGGGGGTGGAGTAGAGCACGACCCAGGACGTTGGTAGGGCCACGCCCCCTTCCGCACACCGTCAGGCGCGCCCAGCATGCCCTGCAGGGGGCGGGGGAGGAGGAGCCTCACGTTGATCCAGGAAGTGAGGGGAAGGATAAATAGTGCCGGCGGGGCTTGGCATCCCCGCCGGTAATCGATTTCGAGAGGCTGGCCCCTGGATTCCCTGAAACCTTTGAGAGCTCGACTGTGAGAGTGTGTGACAGAGAGTGAGAGGCTGATTCCATACCCTGATCCTGAGAGAGTGCGGTGAGTGTGCGTTAACCCTGTCTACCCCTGAGAGCAGAGTGGTGTGTTGTGATTTCCTGGGAGGTGACATCTTTCACACGAGTAGGATTTCCCTTAGTGTATCCCTTGCTCCTTGCCCCATACCCTTTGGATTGCAAGCCCCTTCTCCCTTCTCCCTGAGTACCCCTTGTCCCTGTTTCCTGCACCCCTTTCCTTGGCCTCTCCCCCTCCCCCACCAGTGGGCACGATCCTGGGCCCGAGCAGTTCCCTGAGAGAGTGTTCCCTTTCCCTTTCCCTTTCCCTTGGGGCAATTGGCTTGCTCACAGAGTCCCTATGATGAAAAGGGTTGCCTTCCATTAACGAGGGAAAGCCCACCCTACAACCTGAGGGACATTATGACCGGAGGGTGTTACATTCGTGAGAGCAAGCCGCCCTATTGTTCCCTGCGTGAAAGTGGTATTCTCCCTGCCCTGAGGTTTGGCCCCAAGACCTTTTCCACCTTTCACCTAGTGCCAGCGACACCAGCAAAGCATTTAGAACTTGATCCTCAGGTGCCAACTCTGGCCTTCATCCAGCTAAGCATTTAAGTGTGTGCTTAAATTTAAGCATATGTATACCTTCATTCAAGTCACTAGGACTGCTGGGATATATAAAGGTTTGATTCTGTGAGGCGCTGAGTAATCTAACCCAGCAAAACACTGAAGTCTTCTGAGCCACCTCCCTGACACGTCTCAGAGTCTCATCCTCCACCCTAAAATAGCATTGTCCCTCTAATCATGCTGCCCCCTACACCTTGAACTGCCTCCCTCCCTGAGCACGCACACTCTGCTCCCTCCCCCCCCAAACTTCAAAACCCTAAAAATCCAGGTTTTCCCTAGTTCCTCCTCCTCACGGATTGCTCACCTATGCTTCTCTTTATGCGGTTCTGTCCGAGGATCACCCTCATCTCCTTGTAGCTAAGCTAAGCACGTGTACCTACAATGTCTCAGACACCTGAATGTATCCCTCTCTCTCCCTATTAAGAGTGGGCATTTTGGTTTCAGTTTTAACCAAAACAGTCAGTAAATGGTTGTTTCGGTTTAAATTGGAAGCATCTAATAATCGGCCCATTATGGTTCCGATTTTTAATTCTGTATCTTTCCCATTGCAGACAATGGGAATCTTCCCATTGACTTCAATAAGAAGGGGAACTAGGGTCCAACCTCCCACACCCCCATTCCTCATGGTCCACTACTGGACTCTGAGTATGGGGTTGGGGACCTGTGGGCCTAACACCCCAACCCCCGGGGGCCTGTCTTTACCCGCACCACCAAGGGCCTTGCTGGCTGGCATGTACTTACCGGTCCAGGCCTTGGAAGATGGGAGTGAGGAGCCAGGCCTCCTTTGCTGCTGGGCATCCAGGCTGCCTCTGTAGTCAGGTGGCTGGGCAGGTCAGGCCAGTGTGTACTGCTTCTGATGCCACAGCAGCTGTGGGAGACCTATTTCCCAGGGCATGCTGCTGGAGCTCCCTGTTCTAGCAGTGCACACGTGCAAAATGGCTGCTGGCACCATTTTGTGCATGTGCAGCCCTTTTCCAAAATGGCAACAACAGCACCAGTGCATTTTGGAAAAGGACAGCCACTCTGTGCATGTGTTGATATTTTTCATGCATGCACATAGAATGGCTACCTTTTTCCAAAATGGTGCTGATGCTGCTGGTGACATTTTGGAAAAGAGCTACACAGGCAAAAAATGGTCCTGGTGGCTATTTTATGTGGGGAGCTCCGGCAGCATGCCCTGAGAAACAGGCCTCCCACAGCCACCGCAGCTGCAGCACCCGGCAGCGAAGGCGATCCAGCCTGGCCTTCCAGCAACAGAGGCGGTCTGGCCACCTGGCAGCAGAGGAGGCCCGGTCTGGACATCAGTGAAGATGGGAGTTCCTCATCTCCATCCTCCAAGGCCCAGACCAGTATGCACATGCTGTCAGGGCCCCAGGGGGTGGGAGTGGGGGAGAGAAGGAGTCTGGGGGGTTGGGGTGGGGGGGTTAGGGACACGGATCCCCACCTCCACCCTCCGAGGCCAATAGTGGGCCCCAGAGAATGGGAATGGGGGAGGTTTGACCCCCTGTTCCAGGGAATGGGGATGGTGGAGGTTAGGGATGGGGGTGGGGGGGTTGGTCCTAGACCTTCATTTTGGTCCCTTTCAGTCTGGTTCCCCTTCCCATTGAAGTCAAATGGGAACAGATTTCCCATTGACTTCAATGGGGAAAGAAACAGAATCATAAACTGCAAACCGAAACTGAAAGAACCAAAAATCAAGGATCCAAAACCAAAAAACAAACAAACCGTAAATAGACCATGTGTCCCACCCCTAATCCTTATGTTCCTTTCTCCATCATCCATCTTAGATTAGAAGCCTCTTAGGGCAGAGACCTGTCTGTAATCAAGACTTTTCAGAACCACACACATTTCTGGCAATCTATCAATCAATCAATCGTCAATAGTCACATGCAATAAGGGTAGAAACCTCCATCCATTTTACTTCCCAGGCCACCACATGACCTTCACCATTGCGTGCTCTTGGCCATTAACATGCCCAAGTTAAATCAGATGACTGCATGTGCCCAAATTAAATGAAAACTTATCAAATATAAACTTTCTCAATCTCTTTTCTATCTACACATTCTAACTTTCACATCCATTCCCTTTGGTTTCCTTTCCCACCTCTTTCCCTGGACATCACTTGGCCCCACTCTCCTCAAGTTCCAAAGGCTCTTGATCATACCTGAAAGTGCAGCCACAGTCACCACCAAAGCTAGAGCTGCTGCTGCCTCTCCCTCTGCCAGAGCTGCTACAAGAAAAAAACCATTCAGCTCCTCACTGCTGGCGTTTGAATTTCCCTGCCAATTGGATAAAATGGTGGCAGCTCCTCCCACTGTCTCAGATGATGGGAAATTTAAATGCTGAGTGGCATAATGGGCATAAAGTGGCATAGCGGGCAAGCCCCACCTTAGATGCATCTCTTTGTGAACATGGGATGGTGGCCGTTTACCCATCCCTCTCTGGGGATGAGGTGAAACAAAGCACACGGGTAATGATCGTAAGTCTATTTAAATAATACTACTTGCCTAAACTGTCTTACAAGAAATCTGCTAGATACCATGAGCTACTTCTCACCAGCCTGAGATCGGCGAAACCTTAAAGGGTCATTGGCATCAAATAAATATAAGAAGTTTTTATTTCTTTGCTACTATTCTTTATTTTAAGATTTTGGAATATGAAAAATGTCTCATCAAGCATTGACTGGACAAGCAGGTGTCTGTGATGCTCTGGGGATGGGAACTCTCTGGCCCGTGGGCCAAATCTGACCAACAACTGTTTATCATACATATCTATCTATGATAAACACAAACATATTAAGCATTGCCTAATCACATCCCCTTTTCTGTGCCATTTCCTATCTTTAAATAGCTTTCCGGTATGTGTGAAGGGAGAGGCCGAGAGGAGTTACATTTCCTCTCCTCCTATTTCTTTACTTTGGTTGACATCTGCAAATGAGTTTTTACTTTCAGAGAGGAAGAGTCGATTTACACTACAGAAACAGTGCAGCAAGCATGAGAAAATTACGTGCCTTTCCGCCTGCCATACGTCCATTTCCTCTGCACTCTTGCTAACAATGTGCTATTTATGCATTTGTCAAGGATCACAACAGAAGAGAACTATATTTAAATAACTTCAAGACAAAGTAAAAAAGCAAAACATAGGGTAATGATTCTGAGTCTATTTAGATAATAATGCTGCTTGCCTAAACTGTCTGGCAAGAAATCTGCTAGATATCATGACCTATTTCTCATCAGCATGAGTTCCACACAACCTTAAGGGGTTATTAGCATCAAGAGGTGTTAACAAATGCGATGGTAGCCTGCTTTGGCCCACTGAGGCCTGTTTTGGCCCACAACCCACTGGCATATTTTCCGGCACACCACCAGATTTTTACCCACAATTGCTCCAAGAGGTGTCAATGGCACACCCAGGCTGCAATCGTGGAGACGTCACAGTCCAAACTACCGTCAGCCCAATCAGGCCAAATCAGGCCACAGTGGACCACAGCATTTGTTATGGCCCACCGTGACCTGGCCTAGATCCGGTCTGCCATGATCTTCTGCCACAGCAACTGTCATTGGCCACCATGGCTGCCCATCATGGCAGGGGGTGGGGCACTGGGTGCAGCGTGGGAGTGGCTGGCTGCACATTTATGGCAGGGGGTGGGGTGCTGGGTGCAGCATGGGGGGTGAGGCAGGCGGTACATTCATGCCACTCCACTAGGGGTGGGAATTTCGGATCTCCCGGTATCCGATACTGCCGGTATTTGGCAGTATCGGGGATACCGGATAGATTTGATAATTCCCCGTACTGCTGCCGGTTCCTGTACCGGCTTTTTTTTACATTGCAGCCATTGAAATCAATGGCCGCAATGTAAAAAAAAAACAAAAAAACCCCACTTTCCCTTCCCCTCCCAGGCTGTGTGGGTGGAAGGGGGGGACACCCCCCCACCCACCCTGCCCAGCCTGTTTTTTTTTTTAAAAAAGTAAACCAACCGGACCCGGGCTCTGGGCTGCCACTGGCTTCCCAGTGGCAGACAGTAAGGGCTATGGAAGCAGGCAGCTGAGCTCTCCTCCGGGAGCCCAGGCTGGCTGGCTGCTGGCACTCCGGTAGGTAACCTAACACCCCCACCCCGGATCGCCTTTTTTACCTGTGTGCTGTGCTGTATTGTGCTCCCTTTGTGTGGCGGCGGTGGCAGCATGGGCCCAGCTGCAGCGCTGGCTTGAGCGCTTCACCGGGCCTTCTGGGAAACTTCCAGGTTTCCCCGGATGGCCTGGTGAAGCGCTCAAGCCAGAGCTGCAGCCGGGCCCACGCTTCCACCCGCGCAGCCTGGGAGGGGGAGGGGGAAGGTATTGAGAGTTTTTTTTCCATTGATTTCAATGGGGACAGTTCCCCATTCAAATCAAAGAACAAAAACCGGTACAGGTATACCGGCTTTAATCCGATAAACCGATTTTTTGAAAACCGGTAACTGGTAAAACCAGTAACCGTTTTTTTGCCCCAAGTCCCACCCCTATGCTCCACAACCTCCCCAACAGCCCAGCCCAGCATGTTTGTTAGCTGGCCTGACCCAGACAGGACCATATTGGCAGTGGGTTCCCAACCCGGGTCATGTCGTGACAGCAGTGCTCTACTGTCATTTCTGTTAACACCAAAATAAGTGTAATAAGTTTTAATTTTCTTTGCTGCTATTCTTAATTTTAAAGTTTTGGAATATGACAAATGTATCATCAAGCACTGGCTGGACAAACAGCTGTCTGCAAGGTTCTGAGGCTGGGAGCACTCTGACCCATGGGCCCAGGTATTTATTATTTGACATCTTTACAATCCTGGCACATGGATCCTGAGCTCCAGGAAAGGGTGTGGAGGTGAGGGCAGGCACTTGAGCACAAGGGATAGACCAATGGAATGAATCCATGATCTAGACTCAGACTGATATAAGCAGCTAAACTGGATTGCAGATTAGTAAAGGAATATGCATACCAACCAATTTTATTTCATTTACTTATTTATTTATTTGTTTGTTTGTTTTGTTTATACATTTTATAACCCACCCTTCCCCAAAGGCTTAGGCCTGCTTACAAAAGAAGAGAAAGAGGCAATGAGAAAAATAGTAAAAATACAAAACAATACACTAAACTCCCCTAAAAATCCCTACCCTTACCCCCAAAACCCACCCAACCTCTATCCCTGCCTGACAAAAGCTCTGCCAAAAATAGAAGTCTTATACTGCCTCCAGAATATGCTCAAGCTCAGACTCTGGCGGACCAAGAGGAAGGGAGTTCCATAGTGCTGGGGCAGCAACTGAGAATGCCTCTCTGCACACCCTTATTGTATGGGCAAAATTGGCCGGTGGTACACGCAAGAGGGCGCTCCCAGCCAACCCCAGGGGTCACAGTGGAGCATGGAAGGAGAGACGGTCTTTCAGATATATGGGGCCCAAGCCATATAGTGTTTTAAAGGTCAAAACAAGCATCTTGAATTGTTCCTGAACCGCTACAGGAAGTCAGTGCGGACTATAGAGCAAGGGTGCTAATGACAATCCACCACTGAAAGGAACCAGGCCGCCGCATTCTGCACCAGCTATAGCTTCCGAACAATCACCAAGGGCAGCCCCACGAAGAGTACATTGCAGTACTCTAGCCTTGAGGTAATGTAAGCATGAATGATGGTCGCCAGTTAATTCAGTGAGTGACAAGGAAGGACAAGGAAAAATGGAGTACAAGAAAAGTGGTATTTTGCTGGTATTACCTCTTGGGATTTGAAATAGATGACAAAGCAGTAAATGGTAAAGAGGTAAACAGGATCCTGGTAAGCAGAAAGTCAGTAAATAGAGAAATGAAATGTTGGTCAAGACATTACCAATTATCAAGAAGTTCTCGATTCGACTGTATCAGGAACTGGGATTTCAACAAGATATCCCGTTTAGGAAAAATCTAATTACAGCCCTAATCTAGATCCTTCCTTTTCCTCCCCCATCCTAAGCATACATTTCTTATTAACACCCCCAACTACTATCCATCCCTTGGAAATTGTACAAAGTCTGCGTGATTTTGATTAGATTTTATTTCTCTGATTTCCAGAAATATTTCTAAGGGACTATTTGTATTTGGTGGGCTGTTTATTTATGCATTACTATATTGGGTTACAGATGGTCACTGTGTGGCAAAGTAAATTGTTAGGTCTTAGTGGGGTTCTCACTTTTGATGCCTTACTTACTTCCAAATGAGGAACCCCTTCAAAGGAATAATTCATTTTATTTTATATATTCATTCTGTATTAAAATGATCACTATGTAAACAGATTGTATGCATATGTTGTACTATGTATGCTTTTATACAACAGCCTATGGCTACGCAATAAATTGAACTGAACTGAAGTGGCAAGGGGAAGGAAAAGGTTCTCCATCCCTGCTCTAGGTCGACAGTTTGCAATGTTTGCCTGTGTCCCATTTTGAGGACTAAATATAATCTTGTAACCCCAAGACATAACAAGATAAGCAAGGTATATGAATGTATCAATCAGGATCATGACTCCATCTGCAGATGTTGATCCACAATTTGGAAACCTTTGCTGTAGGCATGGAGTATCCTACCTGGATGACCCTTGTGGTCCCTTTCAATCCTATGATTATAAATTTATCTTTCTGGAATTTGACAGACATGAATACTTCTTTCCAAAAATCATTTGTTCCTAAATGGTTTTAGGATTAAGACCTTAGATTATTATATTTTCAGTACAACTGAAAATAAGGGTAGCTGCATTTTAACAACAGATTCTGGTGACTGAAAACTGTCCAGAGACAAGAATTTTGCTTGTCTTTCGGAAATGAGGTGGTTTGCACATTCTGGTTCCTGGTGGAAATGTTTTCTACATCACAAACCACAGTTGGCAGTAACTGGACCTCTTAAGAACATAAAAATATAAGTAGTGTCATACTGAGTCAGACCATGTTGCCTAGAGCCTGGCACCTGCCTCCGACAGTGGCCAATCTCAGTCACTTGGAAGAAGTACCTAACAGTTCACAATGGAACGATCTATTCCCTGTTGTTCACTCCCAGCTCCCGAGAGTAAGAGGTCCCCAAACATTCCTAGCTAATACCTATTAATGGATCTATCCTCCAGAAACTTGTCCAACCCTTTCTTAAATCCAGCTGTACTACTGAATTTACTACATCTTCTGGCATCAAATTCTACAACTTAATTGTGTGTTGAGTGAAAAAATACTTTCTTTGTTTTAAATCTGCTACCCATAAGTTTCATGGAGAGTCCCCTAGTTCTAATACTATCTGAGAGGGTAAATAACCATTCCCTATTAACTTCTTCCAGACCATTCATGATTTTATAAACGTCTATCACATCCTCATTGCATCTTCATTGCATCTGCTAAGTCACGTCCAGCTGAGCTTTTCCAGGTGGTGAGGAGGCTGGTCAGTCCAGCCTCCCTCTGCGTGGACTTAGAGTCATCTAATGCTTGCTGTGACTTGTTTGTGGACTTTTTTGTAGATAAAATCGCTCAAATCCATCACAGTTTTGATGCTGCACTTTTGACAGTAGGTGAACCAGAGGCAGTTGAAGTCCCGTCTTGTCCTGTTTTATGGGATCCATTTCATTGCATTTCGATCTCTGATGTGAAGGATGTTCTGGGGGTTGTTCAAGCCACTCATTGCAAACTGGATCCATGTCCGTCATGACTGGTTAAAGCTAGCCGGGAGACTCTGGGGTCATTGCTGGCCGGCATAGTCAATGCCACCCTTAGGGAGGGCAGAGTGATGGACTGCCTCAAGGAGTTGGTGATGCAGCCTCTGCTCAAAAAACCATCACTTGATGTTGATGCCATGGCCAGCTATTGGTCCGTCTCTAACCTTCCCTTTTTAGGGAAGGTTATTGAGAGGACGGTGGCTCATCAGCATCAGGAACATCTAGACCGGATTGGTTTCCTAGATCCCTCGCAGTCTGGTTTTTGCCCGGGTTATGGCACTGAGACTGTGCTTGTGGCCGTGGTTGATGACCTCGACCGTGAGTTAGACCAGGGTCATTCAGCCCTGTTGATCCTATTAGATCTCTCAGCTGCATTTGATACTGTTGACCATAAGTTGTTGTGTAACTCGGTTGCGGGACTGAGCCAGAGTGAGAGGGACTGTTCTTGAATGGTACCGCTCTTTCTTTGCTGGAAGAACTCAACCTGTGGTCCTGGGTGATTGATCATCTTCTCCCCGGGACCTCACGTGTGGACTCTCACAAGGTTCCATCTTATCCCCTCTCTTGTTCAACGTGTATATGCAGCCTCTGGGGGTGGTCGTCAGAGGGGTCGGCATAAGGTGTCATCAATATGCTGATGACACCCAACTGTACCACTCTTTTCCATCAGATCCAGGCCCAGCAGTCTTGGTGCTTACCTTGTGTTTATGAGCTGTGGGGGACTGGATGAGGGCGAGCCGCCTGAAGTTGAATCCTGACAAGACGGAGGTGATAGTTGTGGGGAAAGCTGGGGGAGTGATGGCCCCTATCTTAGATGGGATCCATCCACCCCTGGTGTCACAGGTTCGTAGTCTGGGGGTGCTCCTAGACCTACAGTTCCACCTGGATGTCCAGGGGTTGGCTGTGGCAAAGGGCGCATTTCGCCAATTACATCTGGTGTGAAGGCTTCATCCGTATGTCTCAGACACAGACTGTGCCACTATCATCCATGCTTTTATTGCCTCAAGATTGGATTACTGCAATGCACTCTACATGGGGCTACCCTTGGTGATGGTCCGGAGACTGCAGCTGGTGCAGAATGTGGCGGCTCACCTCCTTAGGGGGACGAGTCCTCACAAGCACATTACACCAGTGCTCCGTTCTCTGCACTGGCTGCCAATAGCCTTCCAGGCCTAATTCAGGGTGTTGGTTTTGACCTTTAAAGCCCTGAACGGCCTGGGCCCCACTTATCTGCAGAACCACCTCACCCTCCAGGTCCTGAATCAGCCCCTGTGGTTGGCAGAGAGCGTCCTCCTTGTGGTCCCCCAGGTGTCGACTATGAGGAGGGCGATCTTGGTGGCCGCACTGTGGTTCTGGAACTCCCTCCTGTTGGTGGTGCACCTGTCCTTGAACCTCCCCTCTTTCTGTAGATAGTGTAAGATCTGGCTGTTCTGCTGGGCCTTTAGTGAGGGAGACTGGTGATGGGTGGGGGGTTGGGAACTTTTCATTTTTTTCTGCCAGAGTTATTTTAATGTGTATTGTTCTATTGTTTTATGGTTATTTTAAGATGTTTTTTGCCTCCCTGAGATGTGTGAGCAGAAGGGGGCGGCATACAAATATGAGATTAATAAATAAATAAATAAATAAATAAATCCCCCTTCAGTCACCTCTTCTCCAAGCTGAAGAGCCCCAACCTATCCAGCCTCTCTTAATCATACATGTTACACACTCTGCAAAAGACTGCATAACCCCCATCTCTCTTCTGGAATGCTGTTTGAAACTTTTTGTCTGCATCTTTTTTTTAAAGGGGGGAGGGAATGCTTAAACCTAGTTTTGGTCCTAGTTTCATCAAATTGGGTTAAATGCTATCTCCTTACCATGGGACTAATTACCACAGCACTTTTCAAGAGTTATACAACTAAAGAGGGTCTCTAGTTTAATCTATAGCATCTAGGTGAGAATGTCAGTAAATAGCACAGGGACTTACCTAAACTCACATCAGTAGTATCTCCCCTGCAAGGTTCTTCCCACAGTGAACTTCCAGGCAAACTTCCTTGTTTTCTGGCCCTGTTCAAGGGACCCTGTGATACAAGCTCCTGCATCGTTCAGTGGCTGCTCACCTTCTGAACACCAAAAGGTGTGGAACTCTGAGTCAGCGATAGTATTACACTGTTATACAATTCCGTTAGGCATGGAATTTCTATCCATAGAGATTCTAGAGTACAGTTCCCTTCCTGTAAAATTTTAATCCTACTTGACTCAATGCTGTCTTTAACATAGAGCCCCCCCATACCTCCCTCCCAGCTCGATCTAGTCTGTGATTTTGATATATTTCTCAGGGCCTACCATTGGCTCCAACGGTGTGGGGCTGGGCACCCTCCTGGCTGCGGGAGGCAGGGAGGCATGGCAGCATGGCAGCCCTGTTGCTGGGTGCTGGGATGCTGCAGCATCGTGGCATAGGGTATTTTCAGACTTACGAGATCACAGTCAACCACAGTGAAACACGGTCAATCCCGCGGCTGGGCCAAAACGCCCTGAACGTCTGTTTCGTGGGCGCCAGATGTTCACCACAGTCAGTCCCCAGCAGGGGTCAAAATTAACCACCCTTCCAGAGCTAGGGCCCGGACCATCTCCGAAAGTGTGGTCAAAGCAACTCCCACTGGGGAACAACAAAAAGTAACGTCTGAACAGCAAACACCAGCCAGAATCAAGCAAAATGATTCCCAGCCGGGGACAAAGCACGCAGCATCGCTGCCAGGCAATGACTCAACAACACAGGCTGGGGAGGAAGATTTAAAGGGCACACAGCAGCAGGGGGACATGGCGGGATGGAGCGAGGCAAAAGGAGAGGAGAGCAGAGGGCAAGCGAGAAGAGAGGAGGAGGAGGAGCAGGTGGAGGAGGCGCAGGTGGAGGAGGTGATCATGCTGCATATGGGGGGGGAGAGCAGCAGCAGCAGCAGCAGCACCTGCAACCGGCCATGGGGACGAGGCACCCTGGAAATGGGTAAGGGGAGCTAGGGGGGGCAGTGGCCCAGGGACACCAAGGGGGTGAGCGGGCTGGCAGGTGGGGAAAAGGGGGAGGGACACAGGGCTTGTGGCAACGCGACAACCAACCTCCCTCCCACTCTTATGACCCACAGACATGGGAACGGGCCCGGGAGCCCAAGCCCCTGGAGGAGAGGGCTGGAGGGTATGCGGAGGAGGAGGACCAGGAAGAGGGGGAATACCGCGACCTGGAGGACGCCCACGGGAGAAGGCTGTACCACTGAGGGGGGCAATGGGGGCACAGGGAAACCCAGGAATTCATTAGGATTTGGGGGACCCTGGAGCACCAGCTGGAGCTAGCCGTGAACCAGTGCAACGAGCACATCTACAAGGAGATCATGCAGGACATGGAGGCGGCAGGGCACCACAGGACAGTGGCACAGTGACAATCAAAGGCCAAGGAGCTCAAGAGGGGGTACAAGGCCATAAAGGATAACAACAGGCGGTCCGGGCACGGAGCCCAGACCGCCCTCTGCTATGATGCCCTGGACCACATCCTGCAGATAAAGGGCTCCATAGTTGCCCTGCACCTCGTGGGGAGCGCCGTGGTCCAGGACAGGGAACGGGCTGAGGTACCCCCTCCCCTCGCCACCCACATTGACGGCACTGGGGACCAGCAGGCCCCCCTCGCGCACCAGCCCCGAGAGCCCCCAGCCAATGTCCATAACGGGAGGATCCGAGGCCGGCACACTGGTCACCCTCAGCCAGTGGACACAGGGGGACCTCAACAACACCGAGGGGCCGGCCTCGGAGGGCTCCAAGACCAACATTGAGGGTGAGCAAGCAGGTGGGATGGGACAGGGACCATGGGGGAAGTCCCGAGAGGGGGAGGGGGCACACAGACCATGGGGCCACCCTCAGCAACACCCCCAACACCCCAGACCATGGAACCGGGGCCCGGGGGCCGCCAGGGGACATGGTCATCTGACCCCCACCCACCCCTCCCCATTCCCGAACAGGTCACGGCATGCCCTGGCACCTGCGACAGCCTAGCAAGTGAGATGGAGTCAAACAACCCCAGGAGCAGCCAGAGGGCCCAGATGAGGCAACGCAACTTGTGGGGGGGGGG
>QEPC01010816.1:2590234-2600489 GCA_003113815.1 Sphenodon punctatus | reverse complement strand
CATCCATGGCATGGGATGGGGGGGTGGGCGGCTGGGGCGGATAACCATCTCCTACCATGCACCCTAACAGAGAGACCCACCAGGTCCCGGCAGGGCAGTCCCGTGCCCCCGGTCCAGTGGATGAGGGAGCACTGAGCATGGGTACGGCACCACAGGGAGGAGCAGGCAGAGGACATAGTTCGCTCCACCACCGAGCAGGGTGAGCAGATGATCTCGGCCATCGATTGAATGGAGGTGGCCACTGAAAGGGCTGTGCAGCAGGTGGAGGCCAGGGACTGGAGGCTTCAGGCAGAGGTGCACCTCAAATGGAGGCGGGAGAGCCAGGAGCACAGCAGGCAGGTGGAGGTGTTCGGGCGGCTGGAACAGTACATAGACTTGATGGTAAAGGAGCACTCAGCCAAGATGGACTGGTCATATGACATTGGCACCTCGCTGCTCCTACAAGCAGGTACCATGAGTGCTTATGTGATGGCAGCTGCCCTGCTGGGCAACCTGCCTGACCCAGCCCTGTTCTGGGCTCCTCGGCACCCATACCGCCCCCGCCACTGCCCCAGCCACTGGCACAGTTGCTGGGCCTGTGCTTCCACCTACTGGTCCCTGTGGGCCTCTGGAGGGAGCAGCTGTCCAGGGGGGTCCCACCACCACCTGACCTTCTGGACACTGAGGTCTCCCAGGACACTGTTGGGGACACGGACAGCGGTGGGGGAGGGGAGCTCCCAGAGCTCCACGTGCCCATTGGGCGGCCGAGAGGGAGGTCCCAGAGACGTGGGGAAAGGGGGAGAAGGGGGAGGGTGGCCTGAGGGGGGGCACTGGGAGGTGGGGTGTGGGGGAGGTGGTGGGAGCACATTTAGAAGGGTGATAAATAAATGCACAGGCACCAAAGTCACCTCCATGTTTCTGTTCATGGGCCTGGGGCTGGGGGTGAAAAGGTGCATAGGGGCATGGGCAGGGTGTTTCTGGGGCCCCTGGGGTGGTGAGGAGGTAGTGTGTGGCCTCACCAGGGAAGCACAGATGCACTTTGCGTATCGGTACTCCCACGGGTTCTCCGCATTCACATAGAGAGGCACGGGGCTGGGAGGGCCCTGGGGCATGGGGTAGTCAAGGGCAGCCCCATCAGTCTCGCACACATTGTGCAGCACACAGCAAGTTCCAATCACGAGGGAAGAGGTCTCCACCATGTAGTCCAGCCGGCCCACAAGGCTCCTCCAGCACTGCTTGAGGGCCCCGAAGGCTCTCTCGACCACAGTCCTGCTCATGCACAGGCGGGTATTGTAGAGCACCTCCACAGGGGTCCTGACAACTGGGTATGCCTTCATCAGCCAGCGGGTAAGTGGATAGGCTGGGTCCCCCAGGATGCAGGGGGGCATCAGCACCCCCTCAATCTGGGGCATCCCCATGTCCGCAAAGTCCCCACGGTACATCCGGGCATAGAAGGAAGAGATGGTCATGATCCAGGCATCATGGCTGCGACCAGAGTGGCCCGTGTAAATGTCTATGAACTGACCCCGGTGATCCACGACTGCCTGTAGCTGCAGGGAGTGATACCCGTGTTGGTTAACATATTCTGAGGCCTCTCCAGCGGATGGGAGGTGCACCTCAGCAGTCTGGATATGCAGGCGGTCAGTGTGCGAACGGTACCACTCTGCGCAAATGGCTAGGTGCATGCCGCAGGCGACCAACCATTGCAGCTCCATGGTGACCGCAGTGCCCCGGGTGGGTTGGAGCCGCACCTGTTATAGGATGGGGCCTGTGTAACCCCAGCCCCAGTTGTGCCCTGCCAAATGGGCTTGGGGCCCCGGGTTGCCCTGGCTGCCCCCAGGCTGGCAGACCTGGCTCCTGCAGGGCGAATGGGGTGGGGAGGCCATGGGCGGCCCAATGCGCGCACCTGCCACCCGTGCAGGGGGCCTGGCGAATGGTCCTGCCTTTGCCTGGGCATGTGCAGGCAGCAGCTGCATTCCTGCTGTCAACACCCCCCACCTCTAGGTGTCGGCTGCCTGTTGTCCTCGCCACTCTGCTTAGTGTATAGGCTGTCCTGTCTGTGTGCTCTTCCAGTAGCTGGGCTGGGTCTGCACCCCACACCTTGCTCTGTAGCCGTACAATGTTGCAGCCTGTGCCCTTATCACATGGCCTTGGCACTCCCCTGCTTCCCCTCCCATCCCTCCATCCCTCCATCCCATCCCCTTCCATCCCATGGATGGCCACTCTTCTCCAGGGCTCCCGGGCTGCAGCACCCCCGGGGCCCCCCATAACTGGTCCTTCCGTGAAACCATGGCCCTGTGTGAACTGTGGCATTCCCTGGCCATGCAATTGCTCCTGAGCTGCCCGGACAGCCTCACAGGTGCCTACGAGAGTATGAGCTCTTGACTGCGGTACTATGGCTATGTGGTGAGTGCCCGCGACTGCTGGCTGCATGCGGAGATGCTAGACCTGTGTCCCTTTCCCGATGGGCGCATCCCAGAGATTAGGTGCTCACATGGGGGGTGGTCGGCGGCAGAAACCGTGTCCGCCCTCTCTGTGTGCAGCCTGGATGTCTACACAGCCTGTCTGGCAGAGGGGGGCCCTGCCCTGGCTGTGTCCTTCTTTGGCTGTGTTCATGGGGCCCGAGGTTATCAGCGGTCCTACATGGTGATCTATCACTGTCTGTTGGAGCTGGGTCACCTTCCATAGGGTGGGGGGTGGGTGTCACCTTCTGTGGCCCCCAGCTGCTGACTATGGCTTGTCGGAGCCCTCTGAAGTGGAGGTGTCGGTGCTGGCTGATATGTGGTCCCAATCCGATGTGTAGGTGGGCCTCGTCGTGCAGGATCCCTTCAAGGCATACTACCTTGTTGCCCACCACATGTCTGTACTGGGGTACCATCAGGGCATGCTTCAGTGACCCCACTTAGTGCACCTGGCAGGCCACCCCTTCATGGCCCCCTGCAGTTGGCTGTGAGGTCCCCTTTTCCTTCCGGGCCCTGGATGCTGGCCCTACTGTGAGCTCCTGCCTTCGCCCTGCTGCCGTGGGTCACTGCCTGCTCCCTCCATGATGTCCCTAGCTTGCTGCTGTGCTGGCCCCCTCTGCGGGACCCCCCGTCCGCCTCTGCAACTGGTGTTCCCCTTCGTGACTGCCGTCTCCTGTGGCTGTCTCCTGAATGCTGAGCCTTCCTGGTCCGGCCTCGCTCCCTCCTGTGTCCGTGCCCCCCTGTCCCCCTTTGGTGATTCTGTGACCATGGGGTTCTGGGGTCCCCGGACTGCACCTCCCGGCATCCACCTGGGGGGAGGGGGCTGGCTCGTGGAAGGGCTGCTCTGCTATTCAGCCCCAGCTCGCCTCCTTCCCATCCATCACACCCTAGCTGGCACGTGGGTACCCTGACAACCTCCTGGACCATTCCCAGGCCGCTCCCTGCTCCGTGTGGCCTCCCCCTGTGCCTGTGCTCTTCCCCTGGGGGTCCCCCCATTCTGGGACTGGCTGTGTAGCTGTGGGGGTGTCCTTGCAGGCTGTGCTGTTGTGGGGGTTCTGGGTGCCGTTCCCCATGTCCTGCCCTGGCCCTGGGCCAGTTCCCCCCTCCTCCCTGTCCCCACCCCTCCCCCCTTTGCCCATTGTGCTCTGTGTGTTGTCCATCCTGCTGTGTTCCCCCTTCCCTTCCTTTCCCGTGCGGGTGTGTGTGCACCCAGACGTGTGTTTGTGCTATGTGTTCCACTGTGACCTCGTTTTCCCTGTGCCTGTTGTGTGTGCTGCCTCAGCAGCTCTTCTCCCTCTTCCCCCTCCCTTCCAGTTTCCCTTGTGTGGGTGTTTCCTGTGGGCCCTTTTGGCTTCCTTTGCCCTCAGCCAGCCATGTCTGCCTCCCACCCCTCCTGGGTGTTTTGACCATGGCCCGGGATCGGCGTAATGTCTGTTGTGCTGCCCCGGGCCATGGTCTGCCAGTCTGATTCCCTGCCATGGTCCCGCTCCCGTCATGCCTGTTTGGGGCCTCTCGTGCTCACAGGGGGTGGTTAGCCAGCTCGCCATCGCTGGAAATCCACTGTGGTGAATCGGGCACCCGTAACATCTGAAATCACCCATAGTGTGCCAGAGTTCAGTGCACCCGGGTGGGGCCCCGCTGGCAGGGAGAGGGTCTGAGGGTGGGACCCACCAGGTCGCAGCCATAAAACCTCCAGCAGGGCTGCAGTGCCCCACTGGCGATCTTGGGAGAGACTGGCCCCCTCCTTGCCTGAATCTACACACAAAACCCTAAGAGCTAAGGAGAGAGAGAGAGAGAGAGAGAGAGAGAGAGAGAGAGAGAGAGAGGATGTGAGTGAGTGAGTGAGTGAGTGAGTGAGTGAGTGAGTGAGTGAGTGCGTGTGAGTCTGTGTGTGTGTATGTGTGTGTGTATGTGTGTGCAGTCTTAGGTGAAAGCTTTGATCACCTACTAACCCGCTGCCCTCCGGCACCTAGGAGTGACTTCCTTTGTGGCTTGGAGTTATGTGAGTAACCCGCTGAATTTCTACTCAGGCTCCCTGTCCTTCCCCACTGGTGGCTATTATGGTGAGTGTGTTCCCATCTTCCCCTTTTTCCCAGTCGAGTGTGTAAGCGTGGAGCAGCAGTCATGCCCAAGTTGGGCCATTGTACCTCCTCTTCCTCCCCTATGATGATCTGAGTTGCCTCCTTATAGGAGGAAAGCACCTATAAGATTCTGAGGGGCCATCAACACTGAAGGGCGACTCCTGAGAGGGAGAAAGGAAGGGTGGTGGTGGTATTGTCTAAGTGTAGGCCCTTGCATCCCAGTGTTTGGCTTCTTCTTCCCCCCACCCTCCATGATAATATTTTGTACCCTGGTATTACTGTGTCCCATTGGTTATCCTCATTCCACCAGGTCTCTGAGATGCCTTTTATGTCTAGATCTTCATTTAGCGCCATACACTCTAATTCTTCCATCTTACCTTTTAGACTTCTAGCATTTGCATATAGACACTTAAATGTATTCTTTTTATTCTTATTCTTAATATGATAATAATAATAATAATAATAACAACAACAACAACAATAATAATTGTTATTATGATTATGATTATGATTTTATTACGGCATCAGCTTCCATCATAGTCTATTAGGATAAAAATTAATACAATTAACAAGCATTAGGGAGCTCGTGTATAACGTCAAAAATTATACACAAGCTCTGAATACATTTAACATAAATCAAATACATGAAAAATTAATTTCCAAGTCGCCGTAACAAATCTACATTGGGTCATAGAGGTCATAATATAAACCAATACACTACTGGGAATTTATAGTAAAGAAACCAAAAGTTATACAAACTATAAGAATTAGATCTAATCCCTAGGCCAGTGTCTCCTGCCACAATCTGGAGGCAAGGAAAGCATACAGAGCCACTGATTTTAACTCTTCCTCCACAGTAGTTGCTAATAATAATCTAATTTTGCTATCCACTGGCAAAAATTCTTTGCCCTCCCATAGAGCCTCAAGCCAGACTCACCTTAAATTACTGTAGGAAGGACATCTAAGAAGAACGTGGGGCTAGTCCTCAACCTCCTGTAGAGGGCACGGGTAAATACGGTCATCATATGGGTGTTTCAAATACCGGCTAAGCAGGACTACCGAATTATATAATTGAAAGCGCAATAATGTAAAACTCCTTCTCAGAGCTGGGTCTTCTGAATAATCTAAATATATTTCAAACTTGTGCTCTTTCTTAACAAGTGAATACCAGGGTGCAACCTTCCATATAGAGGCTGCTGCCAAGTCATTTTGTATTGCAATATCCGATCCTCTGGTAGACACTAAAGACTTTTGATGTACTGCACTTTTCCCCCAGAGACAGGAAAATGATTGGCCCATTTCTCTCAAATTACGAGAAATTTGGAGTAACCAGTGATACAGTAATGGCCCCTCCTATTCCAGTTCTTCAACTAAGCACTGGTTGGTCAGGGTCTCGCTATCTTGGCTACACAATTTAATCCAGTATCCAATACCAGTTATCATGGCAATACATGTAAGAGGCAACATGCCCAGCTCTGCTCTCAGTATTGTTCCAGGGATACCTTGCGGGACCCTCAAGAGTGCTCTCAAGAATTTATTCTGGACTAATCATTGTAAGTAACCATTTCAGGTATTTTTGAATCATTTATATTTTTTTTGTTCTGCACTGATTTCTGCCTGTCCTCTCTCGGGATCTTTCTTATCCTTTATGTTAGGATACTCTAATTTCCCTGAATTAACAGCATCCATTGTCCGAACCACATACGCCTCAGCACCTTTTTGCTTTCCCCTGGATTCTAGTTTAAAAACTGCTTTAACTACTTTTTCATTTTTGGTACCAGCAGCCAGATTGCATTCTGGTTAAGGTGGAGCCCATCCCATCAGTATAGGCTCCCCCTTCCCCGAAAGGTTCCCCAGTTCCTAATCAATCTAAAGCCCTCCTCCCTGTACCATCATCTCATCTATGTATTGAGACTCTGGAGCTCAGCCTGCCTTTGGGGACCTGCACATGGAACTGGGAGCATTTCTGAGAATGCTACCTTAAAGGTTCTGACTTCAATCTCCTACCCAGAAGCCTAAATTTGGCCTCCAGAACTTCTCTCCTACATCTTCCTATGTCATTGATACCCACATGTACCACAACAGCCAGCTCCTCCCCAGCAGTCCCAAAAATTCTGTTTAGGTAATGCATGAGGTCAGCAACCTCTGTGTCAGGCAGGCAATTTACCATGCGGCCGGTCATCACGGCCACCAGCAACCCAGCTATCTACATTTCTATAATCGAACCACCAACTACCACTGCCATCCTATTCCCACCCCCATGGGCACACACCCCTGGAGATGTATCCTTGGTACGACAGGATAACACATTGGCTGCAAGGCAGGTCCCAGCTACAGGATCAGCAAAAGTTAGCTCCTACCCTTAATCAAGGCAAGAGGTTCTGAGTCAGCGCCCCTCTCTCCTACTCCTTTAGCACACTAAGCAAAGAATCAACCCCTCAGAGAACAACCCCTGAGTAATCAAAAGCAAACAATTAACCCCTCAGAGCATACAGCCTGAGTAAACACAATCAACTCTGTAAATAAAGTACCCCTCAAAGAAACTACCCCTTGAATTACCACCTGTTTGTCCTGCTCACACCCCTCTGCTCCCAGCAGAACTCCCAGGCAAAATGCTCTATTTTCTGGTCCTGTTCACAGAACCCTGTGTCACAAGCTCCTGCATTGCTTAGTGGCTGCTAGAGGTGTGCACCAGGGACCAATGTCATTTGGTTTTGGTTTTCATTTTTGTAATTTAAATATTTAGTTTTCATTTTTGTAAATATCAAAATTTTGTCCATTTTTGCTTTTGTTTTTCATTATATTTGGATGAAACTTGGAGGGATTGTACCTCCAATAGAAGGAAGTATTTGTACCAAATTTCAGAAAGAATGGATAAAGGAATCCAATTTTATAAGCAGTTGAATTATGTTATTTTGCAAAACTCTGCATATACATTCCTGGCTGTAACATCTTTGTTTCCCTTCTAATGTGGATGAAACTTAGTAGGTTTATACCCCTCCCCAGTTTTACTAGCTATGACAACTTTCAGAAAGATTGGATAAAGGGTTCTGGTGGTATAGGCAATTAACTTATACATGTATGTCTAACTGTAACAACTTTTTAGTCCAATCAGTGTACGTGAAATTAGGCATGTCTGTATTTCACACTGTCAGGATCATCTCTGCCAAATATCAGAAATATGTGATAAAGGGTCCCAATTTCATACGCCTGCACAGCATATGCAGA
Organism: Sphenodon punctatus; assembly: GCA_003113815.1. Lineage (NCBI taxonomy): Eukaryota > Metazoa > Chordata > Lepidosauria > Sphenodontia > Sphenodontidae > Sphenodon > Sphenodon punctatus. Next base: position 2,592,739 of record QEPC01010816.1, on the reverse strand, counting down.
GAATGCGCCTATGCCAGGGATTCTCTTATGTGTCACTGTGGTATAAGATCTGTTTTTGATGCCAATTGGCCAGCAGAAATGTCAACCAAATATCCTCATTCTGTGCTGTGTCCATCCCAACATCTCTCCCCCACTTGTTACTGGGAAGTTGGAAGCATCTGTTTAGGAAAGAGCCAATAGAAATTATCTTATTTCCGCTGTCACAGTATTGAAGGATGTGATTGTCATAACTGGCCAGCCTGGGTGTGTAAACCATGTCTCCTGCTTGCTGAGATGCTATCCCCAAACTCCAAGTTATATCCCTTCTATGCCTGCTTCAGGGCTGCCCCCTATGCCCGCCTCAGAGCCACCACTGATTGGTCCTGTAAAGTTGGAAGCATGCAGTTATTGGCCAGTGTATGTGTCTGTCAGTCTGTTGGTCTGATGGGTTGCTCCCCATCCTCCGTCCTACAGCCTCCCTCTCCCTGCCATGCCAGGTTCCTGCCTCTGACTGGCACTGCCTGTGCTACTATTTATCTGAATAATGGTCTTCAAGGGGACAACGTCAATTGCTTGTAAAACTGGGGCCCTTGATCAAATTGGCCTGTAGTTTGGCAGAGATGACAGAGAAGGTGTGGGATACGTTCTTGCCAACTGTCTTGTAAACAGGAAGGAATATAAAAATGTTACAGCCAGAAATGCATTTTCATCTTAATGGCTTATAACATCAGTACCCTTTATTCAATCTTTCTAAAATTTGGCAGGGTTGGTAATCTTGTGGAGCGACATAAGCTTCACAGGTTTCATTCAAATTGGATGGCAGATACAGAAGTTGTAGCCAGGAATGTGTATTAAGGGTGTGCACTAGTCCCCCATGTCTTTTTCGCTTTTCCTTTTCGTTGTTCAAAAATGTCATTTTCGTTATTGTTATTAATGATAATGTTGTTTTCATTTTCGTTGTTGTTATCTTTTTGTTATCATTTTTGGTATAGTTTTTGATAGTTTTTGAAGGTGGTCAAGAGTGAACTTTGTCTCTCCTATCATCAAAAAGTCCACTCTTGACCCCTCTGACCCTTCTAGCTACCATCCTGTCTCAATCCTTCCTTTTGCTTCCAAGATTCTTGAACATGTTGTCTACTCCCCCTGCCTTGACTTTCTCTCTGCCAACTCCTCCCTTAACCCCCTCCAATCTGGCTTCTGCCCCCTTCACTCTACTGAAACTGCTCTTGCTAAGATCACCAATGATCTTCTTGTGGCTAAATCTAATCACCTCTACTCTATTCTTGTCCTCCTTGACCTCTCTGCTGCCTTCGATACTGTTGACTACTCACTCTTGCTGGAATCACTTCACTCCCTTGGCTTCTGTGGCTCCATCCTCGACTGGTTCTCCTCCAACCTCTCTGACCGCTCCTTCAATGTGTCTCTGGCCAACTCCACCTCCTCCTCCCTTCCCCTCTCTGTTGGTGTTCCCCAAGGCTCTGTCCTTGGCCCTCTTCTCTTCTCTATCTATACCTTGCCCCTAGGCAAATTCTTTGCCTTGCATGGCTTCCGATATCACCTCTATGCTAATGACACTCAACTCTCTCTCTCTACTCCCTCTCTCTCTCCATCTATTCAAGCTCACCTCACCAGCTGTCTCTCTGACATCTCTACCTGGATGTCTCAACATCAACTCAAACTCAAAATGCCTAAAACTGTACTCTTTATCTTTCCCCTCATCCTTCCTCTCCCTCTTCCCTGTCGATCCTCATCAATGGGGTCACCATCCTTCCCATCCCCCAAGCTCGTAGCTTAAGCTTCATCTTTGACTCACCCCTTTCTTTTAAACCCTACATCGACTCTGTTGCTAAATCCTGTCGTTTCTCCCTCCATAACATTGCTAAGATTCGCCCTTTTCTCTCTGTCTCGTCTGCCAAAACGCTTCTTCATGCCCTGATCATCTCTCGCCTCGATTGCTGTAACCTCCTTCTCACTGGCCTTCCCTGCTCTCCCCTTTCTCCCCTTATCTCCGTCCAAAACTCTGCTGCCAGACTTCACCTGTCACTTCAACCACGTGCAGCCCCTCCTTTCCTCTCTTAATTGGTTTCCCCTTCCTGAACGAATTCTGCACCAGCTCCTAGTCTTCACCTATAAAGCTCTTCACAAGCTTTCTCCTCATTACCTCTCTGTGCTAATTTCCCTCTGTACTCTAGTCCATGAACTCTGCTCCTCCTCTGTCCCCTCTCTCGCCCTCCCACGCTTCCCCTGCTCCCCTAACCACCTTTGTCACTTCTCCCTAGCTGCCCCCCATGCCTGAAACTCCCTCCCTTCCCACATCCGCCTTGCCCCCTCCCTTCGTACCTTTAAATCCCTCCTCAAGACCCACCTCTTCTGCTCTGCCCTCCCTGACTCCTCGCTCCTCTCACCTAACTCCTGCTGATACCCTCCATTCAGTACAATCTATTACCTGAGGTCTGTGTACTCATATCCTCACCACATGGACCAGCTAGCCATCATTCTTGATGTAACCAAGCCAAGTGCATGCAC
>QEPC01010816.1:2575172-2587746 GCA_003113815.1 Sphenodon punctatus | reverse complement strand
GAGGCATAGTAGTGTTGTCTAGCAAGGGAGATAGCAGAAGTAAGGGTGGAGAGACAGAATTTGAAGTGAAGGAAGTTCTGTATTGAGGTTATGCCCCATGAGCAGAGAAATGTTAATCAATTACTCAGAAAAGAAGTATTTTGGATCCATAGTCTTAATACGCTAACACCCAATGGCCTAAATGAAGAGAACAATTGGTCTGTATTTATTTATTTATTTATTTAAAATGTATATCCCGCCCCTCCTGCCCGCAGGGCAGCCTGGGGCGGCGAACAACGCTCAATACATTTTCTTTTAAAAAACAATTTAAACAATTTAAAACAATTTAAAATACAATACAATGTGGGGAAACCCCACCCCCCACCCCTACCCCTCGCCAAAAGCCTGACAGAATAGCCAGGTCTTACATACACGCCAAAACAGCAGGAGAGTGGGAACCAACCGAGCCTCCTCCAGGAGCGAATTCCACGGTGCAGGGGTGGTCACCGAAAAGATCTAACATCGGTGGCCACCCGCCTCGCCTGGGGAACCTCCAAAAAGGCTCCCACGGACGATCTCAAGGGGTGCACGGGCACATGGGGAGTGAGGAGGTCCCGCAGATAAGCAGGCATGTATATTTTTATAATATACATGCTTGCAACATATGGTTGCATGCTGTCTTGTTGGTCTATGATGTTTTCTTGATTCCCAACTGACAGAAAGAAGTCTTTGTGCATTCACATTTATTACCCTCTCAGGAAAAATTTTAAAATAGGGAGATTGTATTGGGATTATTTTAAGTATTTAATTTTTTTTTCATAATTGTGGTTTGGCATGAACTACTGTTAGGATGTACTATTAGTTCATTTATATTGGATTTATTCATGTGCATGTTTCAGTATGCAGGTAACTACTGCACATTGCATTGTTTTGGGGGGAGAACTTGATATTGTCTATTAGGTTTGGTTGGCATTCAGTTTTTGAGGACTCACGCCATTGGCACCCTTCACGCAGCTGCAGGCAATAGGGGGATTTTCTTCAGTGAACCATGCCAGATAGAAGGATTGATTCCAGAATACACTTCAATCCAACACTAGTGACTATTGCTGATCATCCGCAGGTGGGAGCCTTCAGGAAACAGAAGATCATTACAAGGACTTATATAACAGTTGGGCTAAGCGGCGAGTTGTGCATTGTTGCAATGGTACAGTGTTGAGCTAACTAGTAAGGATTGTTGTAGCCTAAGAACAATGATCATGACTGGTATGTTAAGCTCTTTTGGGGGAACATTAAGGGGCAGCACAATTTATGTTTAATGCATCTTCACTTGTGTTGAGGAGGCTTGAATTAGGAAGGTATTGTGTTTGTTTTCTCCATGCAGCATGAGAATTTCAAGGATGTTCTGTGATGAGGCCACCATATCAACACATATGAGTGGGTAAAAATCTTTTGCAAACCCCAGGGAATAGTCCCAAGTTGTGGTAAGATTTTCCATGTTCCCCATACCTTTAAACTGCCCAGAGCAGTTCCTTTGCAATCAGTTACCCTCTGAGTAGTTCAAATGAGTGGATTGAAGTTGGGACAGGAGCCTCTGACTTATGGTCCTAACATCCCCAAGAATTATTTTTAGTTCTTGCTCTGCTTAAATGCCCTCTAGAATTATCTTCATTTCCTATTTTGTTTATATATTCCACCTTGGAGGATCTATACCGTTAGAACATAGCCATTATCAAAAGGTATGGCCCCTAAACTGTTAGAACAAAAGGTTGGCCCCATGTAAGATACATGCTTTGTATATTCATTAAGTCTCCATGTTTTTCATTCACAGATTACTTTATCAGGAGCTATTATAAGATAAGAAGGCTGTGTCCTTGGGTGGCAGGAGTGGCAACCCGTCTTAAAAAGCATATAATTGTTGCACAATGACCCATTGAGAAAGGGGCAGGTCTCTGAAACGCATCTGGGCTTCTTTTCAGTTTGTTCTCTCATTTTTGTTGTGGTCCCTTGTGGCTTTTTAGTTGTGATTGTATAGGAAATTGTTCTCTTGTTTTAACAATGTATGTTTGTGCACATTAATTGTATATAATATCTCATTTGTTTGTTTTTGAGATATTTATTTTATAGAATCATTCAGCTTTATATTAAAGTTTGCATTACATTGTTCATTCCCCACTTTCTTGTTCTTTGAGGTTGTGAGGGTTTTCCCTCTAAGTGGAGAGATTTTCCCTTGTTCTGCCATCTGGGTTTCTCTTTTTCTTTTTGCAGTACCCTCCCCCAGAGCCCCTCTGATTGGTTGTGGGAGGCAGCAGGCATTGAGCAATCAAAGAGTGCAATGAGACTGCTGGGGCCTGATTGTGCTGCTTATTGGCCATGGATACATCCATCAGATACTGCTGAGCTGCTCGCCCCTCCCAACACAGGCACAGCTTAAGAGTTCAACCCTGTTAAGACTCCGATATGTCTGCTTCTTCCTCCCCTCTCTACATTTCCCCTCATAAAAACCCAACTGCCACAGCACTAATAATAATGACAATGATAAGTACATTGTCGTTTTTGTTTCTTGTTATCGTTTTTGTTATCATTTTTGTTATCATTTTTGCTATTGTTTATGGTATCATTTTTGATATCAATATCGTTATCGGTATCGATAGTGGTATCGATATCATTATCGTTCTGTTATCGGTATTCTCGGTTGTCATTTTTGGTATTCTTGGTTGTCATTTTCATTATTGCTGTCATTATTCTCGGTTGCCATTTTTGTTATTGCAATAATGAAAATGAAAACGACAATTTTCGTTATCATTATTGTAATAACAAAATTGACATGCACACCCCTAAAATCACAACATTCAATTGCTTATAAAATCTGTTCCCTTTATCCAATCTTTTCAAAGTAGGATACACATAGTGCCTTCTGTTGGGGGTACAATATCCCCAAGTGCCATCAGAATTGAATAAGAAACAAAAAAGGTATATCCGGAAATACGTTTTTTGGTGTTTTCCTATTATTTCGAAAACAAAAATTCATTTTTGTTTTTTAATTATTATTTGCTGTTTTTGTTAATACAAAAACAAAAAATAAAAATAAAAATTTTGTTATCATAATAATAAAAACAGATTGCACACCCCTAGTGGCTGCCTTCTGAACACCACATGTATTTCAGGTATTTTGGAATCATTTATATTTGTCTGTTCTGCACTGATTTCCACTGGTGCTTCCTCAGCTTCTACACCATTGTGTAGCCACATGTTTTTCACCATGTTTAATATGTTGTAGTACTTAGATGCAATGGCTGCCAATGTCCCCAATAAGCCCTTGATTGAAATATGCACGCACATCCCACCATCAGTGTCACGGTTGGTATCCCATCATGCAGTACTGTGCTTGTGCCTGACATGTATGTTGTAAGCAGGGTATCTGCCCATCAATGCAGGAAGTGGGTTGCACTATGTTCTTTACCTTCCTAATTGACAGGACGGCTCTCCAACCCCCGCTTTTTTTTGCTCTTTTGTGGCACTAAAATGCAACGGTTGCTCTGCGTTCTCTCTCACATTCCCTCTGTCTGTTCAACCACAATGGATTTATCAACAGCGCTTCTTCATTCTTTTATGGCCTTTCACACTGGACTGCTGCAATCCTTTCTCTTGGGAGGTTCGCAGTTCATTTCTGACACTTTTTACATGGAGTACCTGGATTGGTGGCTGGTGGTGGATCACTTGTTTCCAACCTAATGACCTGGGAACTGCCAACTGGTGGCTCGGGCTGCATAATTCCCCATTACATACCCTATGCTTCTATGGCTAGAAGAATAGGTCAGATGAGGGAGGTTGTTACAATGTTGCTGGATGGTTATGAATCATGGATTGAAAGTATTGCTTTTGTGAAGTCCACAATTGTATTTAATTTATTTATTTATTTTTATTTATTTAAGAGATTTGTTACCCAGCCCCTCCTGCTGTAGGCAGCTTGGGGCAGCTTACAGTCATTAAAAACATCACAATAAAACATCTAAAAGGAGGAAAATAACAAGTCCCACCCCACCAATAAACAATGCACTCATTGTGGTCCAAGGACAAGTCCCAAGCTGGGTGGGATAATGTGATGCTTAAATGGAACTGGATAGATATATAGATAAATTTTATTTAAGCGTGACACATGGTCATTGCATTACAAGGAAAATAAATCAACATGTGACAACACATATTCACAGCATGTTATTAAGTTAATCGCATAAAAGGAAATTAAAACAGTAAAATAAGTTCGACTAATTCATCTTATACCAATTAACAATAAAATAAGATAAGATACAGCAGAATTCCCATACTAACATTCAATCTTGTCCTCAACCCAAAATAAATATATCAATCAATTATCTAGAATTATTACGCATAGACCACAATTTATAGTCCCATACAAAACAAGCTTAACACATCTATATAAGGGGCCACCCCATTTGATCTACTCAGCTATCTTCAGGAATTACCCAGGAGTGAAACCAGCCTTAGTTCCCTCCAGAGATAAAAGAAACCCACCAAAAGAGTCTATAGGAGGTCCTCTATGGGCGATCTGAATTCCAGAAATCTCCTCCGTGTATATGTCATCTGTAGGAGGAATTCTGCAAGGAGCTTAGTTTGGGCTAAGTCTGAGCTATTGAGTAAATAATTCAAAATTATTCCATCCGACCTCCCCGGTATCTGGTTCAAAATTGGTCGCAGGAATTTCTCCCTCAGATCATCGTATAGGTGGCAATACAATAGCATATGACCAGGAGTCTCCACCTCTTCTTGATCAAATGGGCAGAGTCATTCTGTAAAGGGGAGCCCCAAATAGCGACCCTCCAGAACCTTGGATGGTAAGGCATTTACTCTTGCCTGAAATATTAGATGTTTAGCTCTACCTGAGATTGGCATAGAAAGATATAAAGCCATAGAGTGGGGAGGGGGAGCTCGCAGCTCATAATTCCTCAGATGGGGAGAGGCCCAAACCTTAGCCATCTCCAACTGCCTATTGATGTCCTCTGCCCTCTGCAGTACCTCCCTCAGGACCGTTACTGTGGGTTTGTGTATCAGGTAATCCTGGGATAACCCCATCTCCTGTAAAGAAGCCTCAACCCTCCTCTGCCATGGGCTAAGGTAAGTATAACGACTAAGCTCCCTCAGGAACTCAGATCCTTGGGAGGTAAATATCCTGGACCACATTTTGAGAGCTTGCTCAAAAGCCATCTGCTGTCATCCTCTTTGGCCCAGCTCCAGCCTCACAGCTGCGTGCGGGGTCCCCTTGATGTTACCTAACAACCCCGTCAGGAATCTGGCCTGCATCAAATCCAGATTTTGCCTGACAAGGGGGGCCCATAGTTCTGCACCATACAAGACCTGAGATCTAATCTTGCTGTTATAGACCTGCAATGCTGGTACTACTGCCGAACTACCTTGTGGGGCAAAAAGACTATGTATAGCACGTGCCGGGCCTTTAGCCGCCATCAGGCATTTGTGTACATGATCGTTCCAGGTGAGTGTTTGATTGAATAATATTCCTAAGTATTTGAAAGTTTTAACTTGTTGTATCTCCTGCAAACCTATAGGCCATCTATGGATCTTCTTCCTTGATGAAAATACAACAATTTTTGATTTTTGGTGATTGAGGGTTAATTTTTGTACCTCACAAAAATCGATGAAAGCCATTAGTTGCCTGGTCAAACCCACGCGAGTCTGTGATAAGAGTACCACGTCATCTGCATAACAGAGACAGTCAGTTGGTCTTCTTGCCAATTTTAGAGGAAAGCAAGTTGCATCAGCCATTTTGGGAATCACTTCATTTAAATAAAAATTGAAAAGAATTGGTGCGAGAACACAGCCTTGCTTAACTCCAGAGCAGGCACGAATCGGTGGAGTAACATGTCCCCGTGGGTGTTACCCTCACCCTCAGGGTGGACTGTGAGTACAGAGCGCGGATGAGAAGCACCAACCTTCAGTCCGCAGAGGAGTCCTGTAGTTTCCCCCACAATATCTCCCTGTCGACCAAGTCAAAGGCAGCCTTCAGATCTAAAAAGGCTGCATATACTGCTCCACTCCATGCTCTGTACTTTGCCACCAAATAATACAGAATGAAACATTGCTCCACAGTGGAGCGTCCAGATTGAAATCCCGCCTGCTCTGGGGCAATGATAGCCTCCTGCTGCATCCAGGCCCGTAATTTATACAGCAAGTACTTCGCATACATTTCCCCAATGACTAATAGAAGACTGATAGGCCTATAATTGGCTGGATCTTCCTTAGCTTCCTTCTTAAAAATAGGCACCACCATAGCTGTGGCCCATATAGGCGGAATCTTACTGGTGTTATTAATAGCTGTAAATAGTTTGGTGAGCAACAGGAGCCACTAATCTCTATGCTCTTTGACAAAGTTGATATGAATTAAATCTAGACCAGGCGCTTTATTACTCTGGAATGAATCAATCAGTTTGAAAACCTCACCTTCCGTCACCGACGGCCAGGAGGGCAGCATCTCGAGCTCACTCCAACTCGAGATCAGAAGCTCTTCCTCCTGTCTATCTTCTGTGGTCTGGTAAAGAGCCATAAAATGTCTCACCCAGAGCTCTGGGGCGATTGGATGGTCTATTACTCTTGAAGTAGGAGTGGCCCTGCACTTCATTATTTGCCAGAAGGTCCTTGCATCCTTCTAGTCCAATGCCTGAAGCAGTTTCATCCATTGTGCCTCACCATAAAGCTTTTTCTTTTCCTTTATCAGAAGTTTATAGGTCCTTTTTAGTGTGGTATACTCCACAGGTATTTTAGAGAGGGAGGTCGGCCTGTAGATCCTATATTGATGTTTCAGTTTGGTTCTGAGGGCTCGGCATTCCTTGTCGAACCAAACTTTATGTGTGTCTACAGGTAGTGGCTTACTGATCTTACCAGCTGACTGGGTTTGTTGGAGAAGACCCGCAGAGAGCTGGCCATATATGTCAATTGTCTCACCCCAATCATTGGCCTGAATAAGAGAGTCTCTGAGACTGATTATGTGTGGCAGCTGGATCCAGCAAGTGGTCCTAGATGCCATGTCGGTGCTCCAAGGGGGGGCTTTATAAATTTCTAAGCCATCTACCAGTGGCCTGGGATTACTACTAACTGCCCTGTCTTGCCAATTATCCCCAATTAGGAGGCAAAGTGGTAGATGGTCTCCCATAAGCTCCATTCTAACAAAGAAATCAATAGTATGAGGTAGAACTGATGCTGAGACCATAATATAATCTATTGTGCTCAATCCCAGAGTCCCCACATGAGTAAACTCTCCTGGCCAATCCCGAAACCCTACACCATTTAGCACATAAAAATTATGGGCAAGGGCAAACTCAGCTAGTCTGATCCCTGATGAACTGATTTGCTGATCCTTAGAAACCCTAGTCTTCAAGACATCAGATGGTGGAAGAGAAGACATGTCACAGAAAGGGGCAAGCATTTGATCATCTGGGCCGATTCTAGAGTTAAAATCCCCAGCCAAAATTAGTAGGGCTTCTGGGTGCTCCGCACATAGCTCATCCAAAAACTCCTCCAGTAGATCCCAGCTGTTTTTCATAAATGAGCCTGCATTGCACAGTGGCACATAGATGTTAATAATCAAACATTTAGAAGAGCCCAAAGTAGAAACAAAGCCAAGAGCAAGATGAGGCAATGATACAACCTTAAAGTCCTTAAATGGGGAAGGTTGACGAATCAGACAGCCCAGCCCTCCACATGCCCTCCCCCACTGGTTATAGGAAACTGCTGGAAGACTATGGGCAGTGAATCCATCTAATTCAAGTGGCCTCTTGGCCCAAGTTTCTTGTAACAGTATTACACCATATTCCTAGGCAAGCGAAATAAAATCTAACTCCTTACTATGCCTTGCCCACCCCGCAATATTCCAGGAGCAAAGTGTAAAAAAGTCCCTATTGGGATCCACCGTCAGTCATTGTGGGAGGCCAGGGCTCCCTGCTGAATGCTTACCCAGGACACCCTCTGAGTAGCCAACTTCTACAGCGGTACTCTGAGAGGGCATCCCCAAGACAGAAGGGACCCTCCCCGGTATCGCTTCCCCCCCCCAAAGGCAGATTCCTTCAATATTGTCGGTGCCCATTTCTAAATCCACTATGGGGACCTTCCGGGGAGGATGCCTGAGCAGGGGGAATCATAGGGGGGCTTAGTGGGTCTCTCCCTGGGCGTATAAACATTGCATTCTGCACGGGGGAGGCCTTGTAGGGCTGGCCAAGATTATCTGCAGGTTCAGATAGTCTTCTGTTACTCATAGTGGAGGGGGAGGGCTTTATCACTGAATGGCTCCTAGTCTTAGGGCTTTGGGGGCTCTTCCCTGTTTGTATAACCATTGGGTTCTGCACAGAGGAGACCCGACAGCACCGATCAGGGTTAACTACAGGTTCGGGTGACGACATAAAAGGGGGAGACTTAATCACCAAGCGGCTCCCCACCTTATCATGGAAATTTAACAAAGGGGTGATTACTGGATTTATATATACCCTTTGCAACTGCACCCCCCAGTAGGCAAAACGCGCCTTAGATAACAGTAAATTTTCAGTTATCTGGGAGGTGCGGAAGTAGATTAGCAACCACTGACTAACCAAATTCCCCCCCCCCCCATAAAACATATTTGTGTAATACAATACGAGGAGAAAGGGTGACCCAAAATCGCAGCAATATGATGTCGTATTTTATATTTTGAATCCCAAAGCGGGGGTGGGGGGTGTCCAAGAGGCATCGCTCCAATTACAAAGGCTAACACCCCTGGATCCGCTAAGAAGGAGGATATCTTTTCCATTGGTAAAACCTCCCTCCCACCACCAACACCCTCTAAGGGTTTGCTCAAGGCAGCATCATCCCCTACTAAACCCGGGGTCGCAAACTGTAATTTCGCTAAGTCTGCCCGACAAAGCCCAATTTCCTCACCAATCTCCCCGAGCTGTAGGGATTGCTGGTGAATCAAAACATTTATGACATCGAACTGCCTATAAAGCCTAGATATAAGGTCACCTATCAGAAGGGACTGCCTGGCCATCATCTCCAAAGTAAACCCTTCTTCAGGAGGGTTTTCTTGAACTCTCCCTCTAGTATCCCCGTTTTCTTTTGTAGGAGAGAAGTTTAAACCAAGTTCAGGGCAGCCCGAATCCAGAGCCACATCCCCCACGTGGCGATCTCCCTTGCCAAGGGAAGGTCCAGGTGGGGGTGTAGGGAGAGGAACTTCTCCATTTTCCCCATCATGAATGGTATCCATAGTAATTTCGGCTAGCAGGGGGGAGCTACCTGACCCTGCAGCATAAGCCCCACCTCCTTCCCGGAGTTCTTTTTTGTCCGTCAAACAGGCGGGGGAGTCACTCAAAGCCAAGGCTGGACTTCTCAAGAAGCCATCCAAATTAACCTGTTTTGCTCTTACCCGGGCTCTAGTCTGTACCCCCGACTTGTTCTTATGTTTTGACATCCTGCGCATATCGTCACACAAAGGAATATTCCTCCGCAGGCAAGGCAAAATCCTCCCCAAGTGAAAAGGAAAAGTTCAAAGATAAAGACCCCGGCACCCTGCGCCCATCACGCGCTTAAGGCTGCTCGCACAAGGGCACGCCCTTGCATGCGACGCCCCCAGGCGCGACACCTCCGGCACCGCCATAGGCAGGGCAGCGTTTTAAAGTTGCCGCTGCAGATCCCAGCTGATGCTGACGCGGCCGGCTCCACAGGTGGGATGGGTCTTGCTGTAAGTCTGTGCTGCAGGGTCCTAAGGGGGGGGGGAACTTGCCCCAGCAGGACACAGGTCAGCTGGCAAACAACCCCTGGACCCAAGATCACACACGGCCCCCAAGCAAAGCGTCGTAGACGGGGCAGCGTTTTAAAGTTGCCGCTGCAGATCCCAGCTGATGCTGATGCGGCCAGCTCCACAGGTGGCCTGGGTCTTGCTGTAAGTCTATGCTGCAGGGTCCTAAGGGAGGGGGGGAGCTTGCCCCAGCAGGGCACAGATCAGCAGGCAAACAACCCCTGGACCTAAGATCAAACATGATCCCCAATGGGACTATGTGGAGTAACAGACTAATTTCAGTGTTACTAGAACTGTATTCTATGAGCTACTAGAAATAATTGCTCCACTCTCCAGAAACAACACCATCATGCATAGATGTATCAATGAGGAGAAACATCTTGCCACACTGGACAGCTTCCAATCCATAGCACATTCCTTTGAAATTGGGGGGCCAACAGCATCTTTAATTCTGGTGGAAGTGTGCAATGCCCTCAAGGAAGTACACCTTGAGAAGTAATACAGGTCGGTAATGCTGAGGAGATGTTGGCAGCTTTTGAGTGGGACGGCTTCCCGAACTGCTATGGGACAACAGATGGTACACTTGTGCAGATTATATGTCCTCCGGACTCTTGGAACGAATTCTTTGATTGCAAGGGATGAAATAGTGTGGTGTTGCAAGCTGTTGTGGATCACAAAATGTGTTTTATTGGCATCAACACAGGGTGAGCTGGTAGCGTGCATGATGGACGCATATACAACCATTTCATACTTTGTGCCAGGCTAAAAATTGGTGTCTTTGGTCCCCAGGAGCCAAGGGACATAGAGGAAGAGCCAATAAAACTAGTAAGTGTTGGTGATCCCGCCTATCCACTGCATCCTTACATGATGGTTGCCTACCAAAAGCAGCACACCCAGGAAATTCTTTAATACCAAGCTAAGCAAACTGTGGTCGAATGAACATCTGGACAATTAAAAAGTACTTAGTGCTGCCTTCTGGGAAGGCTTATTTATTTATTTATTTATTTTATTTTACAGATTTATATCCCGCCCCCTCCTGCAATGCAGCTTGATGTCAGAAATGAGAGTGCTCCCCTTGTAATCACATCAGCTGAAATGAAGTCTTTGGAAAACTTCAGAATTAGGTGAATATTATGGTATTCCATTTGGAAAGTCTGAATTCCAAGTTCCGAGGACCAAGACCATTATTCGGAAAACTTCAGAAACTGCTACACGCATGGGGGGCTGGTGGACAGTTGCACTTCCCTTTTCTGGAAATAAACTTAGTGCCATAGTTGGTAGGAGGGGGTATGGGAGGAGACAGTTGAGTGATGGTAAACCAGATGGCAAGTTCTTATTGGCTGACTAAGCCAGATGGCAAGATTTTGATTGGCTGGCAGGGCAAAATAGAAGTGACTGCAGCCATTTTGTCTATTCTCTTTGGTGATTTTAAGCTGTGTGCTACAGTGCTGCTGGATATGTAAGTAATCATCTGGAGGGGAGGGGTGTCTGTCCTGTCCTGGTATGGTTTGACCTATCCAATGCTGGGGTGTGTGGGTTACCTTTACCTCTACCATGCCATGCAGTTTTTAATAATAATAATAATAATAATAATAATTAATTGGGTGCCACATTGCTTCTTGTTCTGCCTGTTGCTTGGTTGGCACTTGACATCATGAGGCCAGAGGGATCTCTCTGCCTGGTTCCATTTCCCCTTGCCTGGTCTGTTCCAAGTTACCAGTGCCACAGTACCAATGCCATACGAAGAGGGTGCCCCTGGGGTGTGTGTGTGAATGTCTGGTTTCTTAATTTTGTGCGCTGCTTGGTTGGCATAATGATTAAAGTGGGTGAACTCACTACTGATGGTGAGCCATGTTGTGTGTACACTACTGTTGCTGGTGTTTTTTTATTTCTGCATGTAGTTGCACTTTTGTGGGGTTGTCTTCTGGAGCAATTGTCCCACTCTTGCTAGCCTGCTTTTCTGGGTAGTGCTTTGGCTGTGGGTTTAAGAACTTTGCAACAACTTTCCAAAGTTTCTGAAGTTTCTTAAATTTTCTTAAATTTTCCAAGGTCCAGAATTCTGAGTCCAAATTCTGAAACTTTGGAAACAATGTCAAAGGGCTGTTGAGTACTTGAGCCGATTATTTGGAATTTCAGTATTTGGCCTGAGTACTCAAAAGTACTATTTGCTACAGCCCTATCCAGGATGCTCCAAGTGGGGACAGGCCAAACTGTTGATGGGTAGGGGCGCACACTCATCACACACCCATCCGTGGCCCTCTTGATTCCACCCCCCCACTCAACGGACATGCATAGGAACACATGGACCCACCCCCCAGCTGTACACATTTAAAAACAGCCTAGATCACTCACTCCATTTTAGTACTCAGACATGTAAGACTTTCTTTTCATCTTCTGGCAAGAATATGCAATTGAGTACCAGGGGGGTTGAAACTATCTGTGCAGGAAATTTTAATTCAGTTTTTAAAAAAATAAGTTTTAGCAAGGCTTCACCAACATGAAGGGCAATTCTCCCTCAATCCTCTTATAGGGCAACTGAACAATCAGTGTCAAGAGTGTTTTTTATAGGGATGGGCGAACGCGGTTCGGCAGTTCGGAGTTCGACCCGAACTTGGCCTGTTCGGACGACCGAACTCGAACACGAACACAAACGCGAACATACCGAACACCAAATGGCAAAATGACCGAACAGTTCAGTCAGTTCAGATCGCGTTCGGGTGAGTTCGGGTGGCAAAAAAAGGTTCACTGGAAGGTCAAACATGACAGGGAGGTGTCAGTCACTGAGGAGCAGACTTCCAGGCA
>QEPC01010816.1:2549259-2574636 GCA_003113815.1 Sphenodon punctatus | reverse complement strand
AGTGAAATACATACATTACATACTCAATGAGTCTGTACAGTGCATAACACAAGGTTTCAGTTTATGGTTTAAGTTTCATTTCATTACAAAACTGAAATGAAACTTAAAGTAATCTATATATATATATATATATATATATATATATATATATATGGATATGGATATGGAATGGGGGGATAGATAGATAAATAGTAGAGAGTTGTAGGAGTTAGCTTAGTGATATTGATAGCGTTAGTGATTTAGTTTTAGTGTTTGTAGGAGTAGGTCTGTGTACTTATTAGATAATCCATTTAGTTCATAGCATTTAGAATAGTTAAGAGCAGTTAGATTTAGTGTAGATAGATATATATAATATTAGATTTAAAAAAAACCATATAAAAACAAAAAAACCAAAATAAAAACAAAAGAAAACCATATAAAACCCAATAAAAAACCAAAAAACCATATAAAAAACAAAAAACCACCCATAACAACTTTTCCCCAACGGCCGAACAGAACAGTCGAACGGTCTAACCAAATGGCCTGTTCGGATGACCGAACCGAACAGCCGAACCCGAACTCGGCGAACTAGCCGAACCGCCGAACTGAACGGACGAACCGAACGCAGCCAAACCGAACTGCTGAACCAAATGGACGAACCGAACGCAGCCGAACCGAACGGCCGAACCCGTACCACGATCTGTTCGCCCATCCCTAGTCTTTTATCTCATACGTGTGTTGATATGCTTTAAAATGCTTTATTTCTAGAGGCAAGATGTGTGCCCAGACCAGACCATTATGTATGTGCAGTGTATATGAGACTTTGCAGTTGTGGTGTGGAAATGGTATGCAGGTTATGTAGTGAAATATTATCTAAGCCTCTTCAGGACCACAGAGAGGTAGCTAATGAAACATACATAGATAATTCAAAACACTGTCTGTCCTTTAGTAGATCAGATATCCAGCTGAAATGGTTGTTTGCTTTAGGCTTGACACAAACTCTACTGCCTACTTATCTTTCCTGTACCCAACTTAGTGATCTGGGATAAACAGTCTAGTATGGCTGTCAAGCAAGCAGCAGATTTCTGAGGTGTTGCAGGAATTATAAATTTCCCTGTCCTGAAAGAAAATGCTCTAAAACATTCAGGTGCAGAAACTCCAGCTAAACATTAGAAGACATGTTTCGTAAATCCCTTTAATCCTCTCTGTTTGGGGTTTGAATATTTAGCATCAACACAGCAACAACATTTATGACATACAAATTAATTATGAATTCTATGGCATGAACTTTGACATTATCACCCCTCCATGCACTGCATGGTCATTCTGATAAAATCCTTCACTGGGAATAAATGAATCCTGTCCAGGCTACTGGGAAAACTATACGGCAAGGACTGGGAACCTTGTCCCTCCTACATGTCACTTTGAAAATTAGTTCAAGCTCTGTGGACCAGATAGGAGTTGGGGAGGAGAACACTCAAGAAAGAAGGGGGAGGAGGTCCAGATTGTTGATCTGTGTCATGTATCCATCCTCTGTTCTTGAGTGCATGTCCTTGTCTCTGCTCCCTTCCCCTGAGATCACTCTTTCAATGCTCAAGAGTGGGGACCGGTTCCATGGACCAGTTAAAAAGCAGTCATGAGTTACATATTTACCCTTCCCTGCTATAGGGAAAGATGTTGGGATTCTGACAGTTAGTAGTCCTAAACGCCTACTGAAACAGAAAATATATTCTGTTTGACACACAAACAATTCTCCAACCTTATCCCATTATTGCTAACCCTTGCACATAGTACTCCCATTTACAAAAGGGTTTTCATTCATTTCTCTTCCTTATATCCATCCACAGCTTTCCTTAGGAGTTAAAGGTGTAAGACATCAAGATTTATGGTTGTCCAGTGACTATAAGAGTACAGAGCTGCCATACTAATTTAGCCAGTGGTTCACTTAGTCCAGTGTTCCATCTTTGACCATGTTAGCAGAACACTTCTGGGGAAATGTATAACAACAGGTCATATATGGAATGATCTGTTCCCCTGTCATTCCCTCCATGGTTCTTGTAGTTAGAAGATGGTCCCCTGACAGCTTGGTTAATAGCCATTGATGACCTTCTGTGAACTTATTTAACCCAGTTATGCTACTGATTTTCCATCATCCCATATCATTGATTCCCATAGATTAATTTTACATTCGGCAAAAAAGTACTTCCCCCTCGTTTTGGTTTGTTTATTTTGTTTTTTAAAAACAAAACCTGGTGATTGATATTTCATTTGGTTTCCTTTTGTTCTTGTATTATTAGAAATGGTAAATAGTAAGTTTTATATGCACACATGTTGAAAGCTCTTTCAAGGATGTCTTGGAGTGACACTGCGTATGGGGTTTGTAGGTTCCTGGGTAGCATTTCATAGGACTCATCTTGGTTTGGGAGAAAATGATGCAGTTTTGCATGCTGAAGAAAGAAATAGATAAATCCATGAAGCGTGTGTGTGTGTGTGTGTGTGTGTGTGTGTGTGTGTGTGTGTGTGTGTGTGTGTGTGCCATTAAGAGGCAATGTGCCATTAAATTAATCTCTTTTACATAAAAAAAGTGATGAAGATAAAGACTATTTCATTTTCATCCAAATTTGGGGAATTGTTTTTAGAAAAAAAAATCAGACTGTCAATGAAAACCTGAACATTTTAGCCAAAAATAAAAATGTCCCACATATTTTCACTGAACTAAGAAAACAACCCATTTTCTGTTTTTTGTTTCCTTTCGGATGGAAATTTTCTACCCTCTCTAGAGGATCTTACAGTTTTAGCAAGAGTTTTTAAAAATGATCTTCTCACAGATGTCTCGGGTATCGTTACTAATTTTGCTGAGGTGATGGCTGATAACACCAAATAAACATTCCTTGAAGAAATAGAATGTTTTCCAAACGCTTCTTTTCCTATCAGTAAGAGACTCCATTCTCACTCGCTCGGTAGGAGTCTATGGTGAGACAAGAGTTGTATCCTCAACTGCTCTACTGTACAGAAAAAGTCAATGCATGAGCCACTTCTTTTAGAACTGTCTTGATGTGTAACTTGGGCTTAATTCAAGGGTTGCACCCTTCTGCTTTGTTCAGCTCCAACCAATTCTTGTCTTTACGGCCAAAGCAAAGACCTTGAACTTTGTTTACCATGTAACCTGTCACTGTGATAAAAATCCAAAGCCTTTTCCAAATTCCAAGCAAAGGAGACAAGACTTGTTTTGTTTTTTCCTGCCATTTGTTTCTGCTTTGCAAAACCTATTCAGATGCAGACAGTTACTGCTGAACACTTAGAGGAGGTGTTAAATTGAGATTATGTTAAGCAGTAGATTTCTTTGGTCAAGGAAGAAATTATTTCAGGAAGACACAAGAGAATTAAGTAGGGTTACACATCACTTACTGTATGTGTTGATCAGAAAGTGAGTGATGAGCCATTTGCTATGGACAAACACTAACATGCAGCATGTAGCAGAACCCTAAAGTAAAGGAAAAACAGGGTCACAATTTGAAGTCAAACATATCAATTGTACAACCCCTTAAGTTTGTGCAATATGCTAATGAATGTTGAAGAATATTTACTCTTCTGGGATCATGTTTAGTGTTTCTAACAGGGCAATCCTCCATCATTCAAGTCAATGGGATTTTTTTTGCTATTGACATCAATGTGTGGAAGATTATGCCCTAAGAGGTGTATTGGTTTAAATTTGTTTCATATAGAGTGAAGAATAATAATCGTTAGCTGGGTTGGGTGCTGTCAGGTATGGTACAGTCTGGGTCAGATGTACAGCAGGATCAGGGACAGAACAGGTCAAGGTTGGGTTCAGAGCAGGTTTGGGGGCAGATAGGATGAGGTGGGACAAAGCAGGCTGGATAACAGGAAGTGACCAGTAGGGGTGTGTACCAGGGCCCCATGTCGTTTCTCGTTTTTCGTTATCGTTTTCCTTATTAAAATGTGTCATTTTTGTTTTTGTTAATGATGAAATGTTGTTTTTTGTTATCATTGTCGTTATCGGTAATGGTACTGATTTCAAACAAAGATTTTATTTTTGATATTGTTATTGTTATTGATATTGTTATTGGTATCGATATTATTATCAGAAGTTGAACTCCTTCCCCTTCTCACTGTGATACAGAAAGAACTGCACACAATAATATATACTCTACACAGTATGTAATTTTGTTTAGATAATATATATAGAATCTAAGCTAAACCTAACCTTTGTATAATACAAAATATTCCTAACCTATAATCCTAATATATATAATAAAACAGTCTAGTATCTAAATATCTAATCTATATATATACAAATAATATCTATATAATATCTGGACAGGAGGAGACAGACAGGGGACGGGAAAAGGAAAACTCAGAGATAGATCTATCTATCTATCTATCTATCTATCTATCTATCTATCTATCTATCTATGTGCGTACCTAAGGAATAAGGATTGGATGGTAGGGAAAGGAATAAGGGAATGGGATATGGGAGGCTTTCTAGTGCAAGCACTAGCAGCTTCTACAAATATACCCTGACAAGCAAGAGAGTTAAACACAGAGTGAAGCAGCCCAGCCCTACAATATAAAGGCACAGTGCCCTCCCCCAGAGCCCTCTGTATTGGTTCTGAGAGGCAGAGGCATTGAGGAATCACAGGGTGCCATTCAACTGCTGGGACCTGCTTGCACTGCTCATTGGTCAGAGATACATCCATCAGGTCCTTCCCCTCCCAGTTCAAGAGTTTCTGGCTCCTAGAGGTCTGCTCCCTCCTTCCCTCTCCACATTTCCCTCCAAAAAACACCTGCCAGGCTGCCAGGCAATAACGAAATCAAAAATGACTTTCGTTATCGATTTTGTTATTTTTTGTCATTTTCATTATTGCAATAACGATAACGAAAGTGACAAATTTCATTTTCGTTATTGGGTATTTTCAGACGTTACAAGATCACGCTCAACCACGGAGAATTCCCACATGGTGATCGTGATCGCGTTACGTCTGTTGGGGGGAATGGAAGCTCCCTGCCAGATGTTCACCCCTGTGAATCATGAGGGGGAATCACATTGAACACGCAAATGGAGGTCCTGAGCGGACCATCTCTATTTGCGTGTTCAATGTGATCCCCCCCCCCTGTGATCAAGGGGAACGTCTCGTCTGTCCCCAGACCACGGTCCGGAATCAGCGGTGGGATTCCGGGCCGTGGTCAATGCCCTGGGGGGCGGAGGGCAGACGCTGCGGCTGCATTGGCCCGCCCATCTCCCAAGAGGGCGGCCGGCCTAGAGAGCGTGGGGGGGTGAGGCTGTGCGGCCACACGTTGAGCTGTGCGGCCTTGCCCCCGCCCCGATTCCCCACCGGGATCAGTCGGCAAATCTGTTGGACGTGCCTTTTTGATCCCGATGGGGGATCAATTGGTGATTCCGTGACGGGGCCAATACAGGCCCTGTCACGTCCGAAAATACCCATTGATATAACAAAAATGACATGCACACCCCTAAACTGCCCAACTTCCTGTGACAACTGGGTGGGCTTTTATCCAGTCCAGAAGCCAATCAGGCAGCTGGGAGGGCATAGCAAGAGTCCAGAACCAGCGGCCTATTAGAAAGCTAAAGGGATAATCACCTGGCCACTACAGGAATCCCCTCAGGTGGTGGTGTGAATCCAGCCATCGCTTCCATGACCCTAAAGGTGCTGGTTCAAGCCCCAATTCCTTACAGATATTATCTTGGGAATTTGAGTTCCTGCTCTTACCACATACTTGCTTGGGTAAGCTGCTTAGGCTCAATCCTAAGAACACTTACTCCAGAGTATTTCTATTTGAGGTCAATGGAACTACTCTAGAGCTAGTGACTTTAGGACTGCAGCTTTAGTCTCTTTGTACCTCTGTACCCACTCTGTAAAACGGGGATCTTAGTATTCCCCTATGTTACATGGTTGGTGTGAGGAAGGAAAAATACGTTACAAATTATAAGACGGAGTTGATACAAATATCATCCCATTATTGTGACATCTGCTCCTGTCAAGGGTAAGAGGTACCTTACCCTTGACAGGTTTATTTAATATAGATGCCATTGCCACTATAAGTAGGTTTTACAATCCTTTGGGGAAAACGTTTGTTGGCAAGTTCTGTGATGTTTGGGACATGCTGTGACCTTCCAAAAATAGGTTTTATGGGTACTACTGTACAGTGCATACGGTTGCTCTTTACTGATATGTATAATAGCCAGGCAGGTATCATTTTGGAATGCTAAGTAGGTAATAATAATAGCTTGCGTATACTATTTGTAGTTAAATTTAGCAAACACAGGAATCATTAACAATAGTGCCTATTATTCCCAGCCTAAATAAAAATGCATGGAATGGCTAATTTGTCTAGAAATAACTTGTATTCATTTGTAGTGACTGCAGAAGTGAAACTGAATGTCTATGAGTCTGTTGTGTCATTCGCATTGTAGAGCAGGCAGGCATAACTGCCTCTCCATCAGGCCAAAATCTTCACAAAAAGCAGGTTAAAGCCCTGGGTCTCTTGACCAATTGCAAACAGACATATTTGTACTTTTATGGTTCAAGGGTCTCTGTTAGAATGAAAGAGCTTTGGTCATCCAGGAGTCTCTACATCTTTTCTGTCCCATGGGAGAATGTTCAGTTGTGCAGCAAGGCTGTGGTGGGTGTGGGCTAGAGCTAAAATGAGTAGTGAATTTATTGCCTGCAAGTAATATCCAAACTTTCAGGTAGCCCTGCAAGTACCCAACATGGAAACAAGTATTCACCTACTGGGCATGTGCACCCACTTATTGTATGGGGCATAGAGGAAGGCTTGGGTAAGAGCAGGGGGCATCACGGAGTCTAGGCCACTTAGTACAGCTGTCCCAAAGCAGGGAAGCTGAGCCACACCAGAAGGCTTGGGTAAGAGCAGGGGCGCTTTTAGAGGAGACACTTTTAATGTGGTTTTGTAAATGCGCATTAAATAATGCACATTTTTTAAAAACTGGTTTTGAGCATCCTTGATGATCTGGGGGTGCCAAAACCAGTTTTAAAAAATGTGCATTATTTAAAAAACACATTCAAAACGGTTTGGGCTTTTACACATTCACGGCAAATACATATTTTAAATGGTTTAGGTGTTTAAACGAGCATTAAAACAAGCGCATTTTTTAACAATCATGCGCAAATGTGTCTCATCTAAAAGCGCCCCAGGAGGCATCATGGAGTCTAGGACACTTGGTACAGCTGTCCCAAAGCACAGAAGCTGAGCCACACCAGAAGAGCCCTTTCAAGTCATTAACTGTAAACTCTTTATATGACCAATATACTGTGCCCATCCTCATGACCAAAGCAGATAGGCCCAGCTAGAAGTTTCTCTGATAGTTCTCCTGGCAGAGCTTTGGAAAGGAAATGGAAAGGCTGGTGGTTCAAGATTCCTATAGGCAAAGAAACTGCATGGAAACATCAGAGAATCCACCCCACAAGAGGCAAATCTTATGTTATTGTTTCCCAAAGTAAACTTATAAAGGCAAGAAATCACACCTTCAGCTTACCACGCAGTCGAGATTTGAACCCTTGACCTATCAGTCTCCTATGCCCTAATCAACCAAGAAGAACTCTAAGTGAAACAGCTGGAGTGTTTCACTCAGTCAGCAAGGGAAGGACTCTATATATTGCCCAGCAAGTTAGACAACTGTATGTAAGGGTGCTACAGGTGCAGATGTGGTGTGGCTGGGTAGCTAAGCTTTCCCATGAAGGCAGCATCCTCCCAGTGACCCCCTTCTTCTGGAGCAGCAGCAATCCTGCCTTGGATTGCCACCTTTGGTCGTTTTTTAGCTGACACTTCCATTTTGGCCGATGGGAGTGGCAGGGAAACAAATCACTACAGGTGGCAACCCTAATCCTATCAGGAAGGCAGTTTTAAGAGTGGGCAGTGTTGGGACCAGCTCTCCACCACAACACACTCTGCAAACTTCATTCTTGGCAGGATCCTCTGCACTTTTAGGAAATTTTCAGAGTAGGTGGGGGAAGTGTACTGGATCTGCTCCCTCCCTCTCTGAAAATTTCCTAGCAACACTCAGGTTGCTTGCAAAGCCTCCCTCAGAGTCCAAGCTCAAATGAGCCCCATTGCTCCCTTATAGTTATGCCCCTGGGACAGTTTGCCCCATAGAATTGATTCTGTTGGGCAATGCTGAGTTAAAGTAAAGGAAATCTCAATTACTGCCTGAGAGGTGGGAATTTAAGGCTTTAGCACTGCACATTGAAAGAGTGAGTAGAACATTTTATTCAGACAAAAGGCTCATGTTACCTCTTTAGTCTCACATGCTATCGTCTTATTAAATTGCCGAAAAGTTAGTCAGATTGTTACCCACAATTTACAATTTACAAAGAAAGGGGAAAACTGAATTTCTTATTTCTATAGCCTAAATCATGGCATAGCGTATGGTTAAGTTCAACAGTAATGTTCATTCGCTTTGTGAATCTTTGTCCCAGATTTAAGAAAACAGCACTCTTCAGGAAAGTCCTTGTGAGTTATTACATTTTTTTCTCTGAGTGACTTAAGAGCCAAAGTCTCATTTTAAATGGGAAATGTAGGTTGCAATCCTGAAAGCACTCATTTTGGAGTAATGCCACTGAAATCAATTGGGCTACTCCAGAGTAAGTGCTTTTGAGGGCAGTTCCCAAGTGCCTAAATCACTTTAAAAATTAGAACTGTTAGCCCTTACTAGTTAGCATTCGTAAGTTATGTTAATAAGGGATAGCTTACTAATGGGTGGTAACAAACACAAGCTATCCCTCACCAAGGGCATGGGGTAGTGTGTAGTTATCACTCAGTGGTAAACTACTCAGTAATGTAATGTGTGAATGCCAATAAGAGGTAACAGTTCCCACAACAGGAGTGTGTGGAAGCTTCTCACACACCCTAGACCGTTCACACATTGGGTAAAAAACCAGACATGACAATGTGCTGGAGCAGCCATGCTAGCCAGCTTTGGCCCACTGTGGCCCAGGACACACCAGCAAGTATAAAAATGCACCACCAGATACCATGGCCGAACCGGGCCATGTCACACACAGTTTTTCACCTAGAGGTGGCCTGGGGAGCAGTCCCACCAGCCACACATTTGTTTTTAACAATTGAGAGATACTGTACTGTAGATACCCCTTGGTTTCTTTACTACAAGATGTCTCAACCCTCAATGTAATGTGCTAACAAGCCCTACGTCATTTTGGTGGCTTTGAAAATGCTACTGTAAGTAAACCCATGCTTAACTTGAAGTCAATAGTGCGTAAGGACATGCTTAAAAAATGTGACTAAGAACTTTTCTAAACAGTAGAGCTGAAATGGGTAGTGGGCTTGCTATTTAAGGCTATTACAATATCTGCAATTGAAACAGGTACTCACATATCTGCTTTGGGGGTATTCGGTTTCATAATGTTTACACTACCACTTTTTCAGTTTGGTTATTTCATTTTTCAGTCATTTCAATATTTTGGTTCTGACATTTTCAGCAATTGTGCATGAGCAATAGTGCAAATTTTGCAGAAGTGACATATCCAAAAGAAATGACTGAACTACTGAAATAACCAAAATGAAAGATCAAAAAGCCATAACAAAATAAATTAACCGGATACCCCATGGAGTGCAAGCAATTATTCTTTATTACCTGAATTGCCATATTTGGTTCAGACAGTATAGGTCTGATGGTTTGAGTACAGAGTGGCCATATCTCCCCTTTAAAAGAGGATGCTTATGAAAAATACATGTTGCAGGGCTGCATTGGTTCCAGTATTTACCATGTACCATTATACCATGTATTTTTCAAAAGCATCCTCTTTTAAAGGGGAGGTATTTTATTTAATTTATTTATTTATTTATTTATGTTTACCAATTTTGTACCCCACCCTTCCTGCCACAGGCAGCCCGGAGCGGCTAACAGCAATAATAAAAATATAAAACATTAAAACCAGATTAAAACATCATACAATAACAGTGAAGGAAAAAGGGACCAACCCACCTCCACCCTCACCAATCTCCCCACCCCCAACCCACCCGTACCCCTCTCCCTTGCCAAACGCCTGACGGAACAGCCAGGTCTTACAACTCCTATGAAAGGCTGGGAGGTCTGGGGCTAGATGGGTCCTCACCAGGAGGGAATTCCAAAGGCATGTTGTGGCCACCGAAAACGCTCTACTCTGCGTGCGCCCCCCCCCCGGGAAACCCGGGGGACCTCCAACACGGCGCCCTGGACGACCGAAGGGGCCGGTCCAAAACCTGGGGAGTGAGGTGACCTTGCAAGTAGGCAGGGCCCAAGCCATGTAAGGCTTTATAGGTCAGAACCAACACTTTGAATCAAGCCTGGAAGACTACTGGCAGTCAGTGCAGAGATCGGACCACTGGTGCAATATGCTCCTGGCGACCAAGTCCCACCAGGAGCCGGGCCGCCGCATTCTTCACCAGCTGCAGCCTCAGAGCCATCACCATAGGTAGTCCCACATAGAGAGCGTTACAGTAGTCTAACCGAGAGGTAATAAAAGCATGGATGATCGTGGCCAGGTCAGGAACCGAAACCAGCGGCTGAAGCCGCCGCACCAGATGTAACGGCAGAAGGCACTCCTCATCACAGCCTGCACCTGGAGATCCAGGTTGAGCTGCACATCAAGGAGCACCCCCAGGTTCCGTACCTGGGAAGTCAGTGGAGGACAGATGGATCCCATCAACCGAAGGAGCTGTCACGTCACCTTCACTGACTTACCCACTAGCATTATCACCTCTATCTTGTCAGGATTCATTCAGTCGCAGTCAGTTAGCCCTCATCCAGTCCCCCACAGTTGCCAAACACCGGGTAAGCACCGAGACAGCCGGGCCTGGGTCAGTATGACCACCCTATTTGATTAGCATCGAATTTTACCTGTATTCAGGTATCCATTTCAGTTCTATTAAACAGGGATTGACTAAAGTAAATTCTTATGTACTTTCTACTCTCTGTCACTAAAGGACACCTGCTTTAGAACTATACAGTCTTAACATACACAGTTAAACACCATTTCCAATGAGTCTGTGAATGTTGAACTGTTTTGATTAAAAGCTCTGATTTTTAATTTTAGCTTCACACACGTAAGGCATAACCTAAATAAATAAATCAAGTATTTATTTCTAAAAAGTTCAAAAGCTTGAAAATGCAGGCTGTTATTTTATTTGTAGGTGGTGTAGTCTTTTTTGTTTTTTTAATTGATGTCTTGCAGACATACATCTTGACATAATAAGAGAAAAATAAATCCAGAGGTTGTGGGTGATTAGACCTGAACATGAGCCCTCATCTGACATACTAACTTGATCAGGTTTTTCAAAGTTCACACTGCTCTAGTTCTAATTTATGTTATTGGTAGTATATATCTCCTTGGTTGAACAAGTACATTATTCTAAACAATTATATTGCTATGATACACATAATGCTTGGCTCTTGAGCATAAAGTTCTTTAATGATGGCAGACTGTAAAGTGGTACAGTTCACTTTTAAAAGGTCATGCATCTTTTTCAGTAGATTAACATTTTATCTTTTAATGGTGTTAAGAAAAGGTCAAAGATTCTAAAAGATGGAATATGGAAAGCTTCTACTGAAGAAGATCAATGTGTTAAGCATCAATCTAAATCCAGAAACACAGCCATTTAATGACTGTTGTTCCTGTTTTATTTTAAAATTACCACTACCCTGAATGCTCAAATGTTAAAATCACATTTTCCTATTTAAAAAACAGAGTAACTTTTTACTAAACAGACAACCACTGTATAGTGGTATCTATTGGCATGTTTTATTTTTTCAAGACTATTTCTTTATTGTACAAAACAAAACAAAAGTTCCTTTAAATAATTAGTTCACCCGTAGGCTAGTGGCATTTTTTTTTTTACTTTGCCTTCCAAATGAATGCAACAGAATGATACCCATTGGCAACAAGGGAGTTAATTTTATATTAGTTTAACTGAATATGTTTTCAGTAATTATATTGTGAATACTATTTAAATCAGTTTGTTCTTCTTAAATAATACAGTTAAAGGAAAAAAAGACACCCGTTAGATCTTTGTCATAGTATGGGCCTCACTGATTGCAAAATGTTCCAGAATGAAACATTATGTGTCTTTTTAATCGTTTGTAACTCTTTTTCTTAGGTGTTGATCTTGCAAATGATTATGCACATGCTTACCTTAAAGGTCTATTTGTTGATTATGATTATGCACATGCTTACCTTAAAGATCTCAACAAGTCTATTTGTTGACTTCAAGCTTAAATTTAAGCACATGCATTAGTGTTTACAAGAGACCATAAGCTATACTGGTGCGACACTGGGTGTTTTTAAACAAGATGCTACCTGGCATGGACGCCCAGAAGCCACACATCCAGCTGCTCATCTGAAGGTGGAGTGGGGGGATGCGCGCTCCCGTGAGCCAGACAGCACCCATTCATGGCCACTCACAGAGCACAGCTGAAAAGGATGTTTTTAAATGAGCAAGGCTTGAGGGGTGTGTGGCCACTAAGTAGCACAGCTGTGGAGCAGCCACTCAGGTGGGATGCGCAGGGAGGGATTTAATAAATAAGCAGTTTCCAGATGGCCACCTTGGCACACAGGCAGCCTCCATACATTCCCACAACCACCAATCGGCCCAGAAAACAACTCATACAGGCACTTGGGCAGCCGTCCCCCCCACCCCCTTCCCAGCAACCTCAAGGCCTGCCCAACTGCCTGCCCTCTGTCATGACACACAGCCATGGTCCTATAGGTAAAAATGGGAGTCTCCAGGTGAAACTGCGAGAAGTGGCAAGCCTACTTGTCTTACAGCAGCCCACAGAATCAGGCAGGACTGTCCTCCACCATTAAAGCCAATGAGAAGGATTGCACTCTCCTTTATGATTCTCTGCTCTGCTGAGCTCCATGTAAACATGGGGTAGAGATAGAGGGTTTTTGTTTTTTAAATGAGCAACGCGATGGGGGTGGGGGTGTATATGGCCCCATTGCCTCACCATGGAAACATGAAACCACAGTGGCCAGGGGCGGATTGGGAAATCAAAGTGCCCCGGGAAAATATAGTGTTAGTGGCCCTGTGCCAGCGGCAAAGCCGCCAGCGTGCCGGAAATGGGCCAAAGGGGCGTGGCTTGGGGCAGACAGAGTGCACCAGATTTGGGGCCTATCGGAGCTGAGTCCCCAGACTCAGATCCTCAGCAGCCTGGCAGGGGTGAGCGGGAGGTTATGGGGGGATGGCAGGGGGGAGACTGCCACTGGGTGGGTACTGGCCCTCATTTCAGTGCTCTGGCTCCCCAAATCACTCCGTTTCAGTGCTCAGTGGCCCCCAACCAAAAAAATCACTCTGTCCCTTGCTATGCATCCTACAGTAAGGCTTCTTCATTCCTACATCAGCTGCACTAGTATTACACATGCCCTGTGTTTAGCTTAGCAAAGAGAAGACTAAGGGGAGAATTGATACCAGACTTCAATATCTACATTATTGTATATTAAGGCATCATTCCTTGCACCTGTAGTAATGCTGCACTGGAACACAATTAAGGAACAGCCTTGAAGGAATGCACCCTTTCTGCTAACGCACAGCTGCCTTCTCACACAACATTCCTACCACTCAGGATTAGCTTAGCAAAGGCTAAGGGGAGAATTGATACCAGAATTCCTACCACTCAGGATTATCTTAGCAAAGTGAAGACCAAGGGGAGAATTGATATCAGCAAGGGCGTAGCTACCATAGGGACAGGCAGGAAATTTGGCCCCGGGGCCCACCGTGGCTGGGGGCCCATCCCTATGGCAGCTAAGCCCGCTGCGGCGCTGCGCAGCCGCCTGTCCCATTTTTTAAAAAAAAACAAAAAACCCGCAAAGTTGCGGCTCAGCTGGGACCCCCTGCCGGCTGATGTTCTTCCCACAGCCTGGGAAGCATCCCTACACTCACTGTGCGAAGCCGTTCTTCGGCTGCGTGCTCCCTCCCTGACTACTTGCAGGCTGCTCCGGAGAGAACTCCGAAGCTTTTTTTTTTAAAAAAAACCAAACCCCTGCCGCAGTGCCTTGCAGCAGAAGGTTGCTGCCTTGTAAAGAAGGTTCAGCGAGATGGCTCCGAACATTCTCACAAATGGGTTTGCACTTGCGCGCCCTTCTCTACCAGTATATATCAAGCTCACTAGTTTAAAAAAATCACCCCGCAACAGTCTCGAGCCCCCCACCCGTATATAAAGCACCTCCTTCCCACTCATAGATACCCAACAGTTCCTTCCAAAGGGGGGGCATTTGTGAGAATGTTCGGCGCCATCTCGAAGAACCTTGTTTACAAGGCAGCAACCTTCTGTTCTTCTTCGAGTGGCTCCTCCCATTCTCACAAATGGGAGAGTACCAAGCCTAGAAACATTTGGGTTCTTTTTATTTATGTTTCATGATTTTTAGGGCCCAGCTCATGATTTTTGAACATTGAGGCATCCTTGGGGTTAGAGATTTGTTTGTGGCATTCTATTCATGCATGTCCTCAAATGCTGCGATTTGGGGGGAGGAATCGTACTGCTCTTCGGGGTGGGGAGTAGAAAACAAGAGAACCTGGGGGAGGGATGTTATAGGCAATTTGCAAGGGGGTGGGAGTAGGGTTGTCACCTATGCAAATGTGTAAGGAACACTTATGAAAAATACATGTTGTAGGACCTGCATTTGCACCTTAGTCATCAATGCAGGCCCTGCAACATGTATTTTTCATAAGCATTCCTTAAATATTTGCGTAAGTGACAACCCTAGTTGCCATCTTTTGCAATCTGATCCTGAGACTCGCATTTGGCCTATAGGAGTCTTGGGGTCAAATGGCAAAAGGTGGCAACCCTAGTGTGGAGTATGAGGGCTAGTTCCCCACTGATCTTCTTCCAGGCCAGGGTGTTTGAGAGGAGGGGCATGAGCAGGTGAAGAAGGTCACAGGTGTTTGCACTGCTAGAGCAGAAACCGCAAGCTCCTAAACTTGGTGGAGACAGACTTCTTGGATTCTGGTACATCCTTGTAGTTGCCCCATCCCCATCTCTGATCTCATAAGTTTTGAAATCAATTTCTGAAGGTCATACTGAAGGTCCTGGAATGTTCGCCTGGTGCGTTGGCTTATGCTGTGTCTATTCAGCTCTGTATATCTTGCATATTTTGTACACCTGCTTGTCTGTTTTGCACAGTGGGGGGGGGGGGCTTTGCTTGTGGGGGGGGCAGCAGCCTGAGAAGGGCCTTGGGGTGAAACATTCCTAAATCTGGCCCTGTCTGTGGGGGGAGGGGGCTGTGTGGTGAGAGGGGGCTGAACGAGCAGGAGGGGGGCTCTGTGGGAGGAGGGAGCAGGAGGGGACTCGGGGGAGGGAACAGGAGGGAGGGTCTGTGGGGGGACGGAGCTGGGGGAACAGGAGGGGGTTCTCTGGGGGAAGGGGATGAGAAATCAGGAGGGGCTCAGGGGGAGGCCATATGTTACTATTTCTGTGTTTCCATAGCTAAAAGCAAGGAAGAGGCCATTGCAGTAGCTGAGTACATGTTTTAATTTAATAAGTACGTTTGTTGACAGTTTTTTATGCAATAAGGACATTGAGGGGAGGAAAGAGGGGAGGGAGAGGGGCAGGGAAGTCTATGGTGATGGGGGGGGGGGGGTCCATTTCTTGTCTCTGGGCCCATTCCAACCTAGCTACGCCCCTGGATACCAGACTTCCAATATCTACATTATTGAATATTAAGGCACCATTCCTTGCATCTGTAGTAATGCTGCACTGGAACACACAATTAAGGAACAGCCTTGAAGGAATGCACCCTTTCTGAGAATGCACAGCTGCCTTCTCACACAACATTCCTACCACTCAGGTTTAGCTTAGCAAAGAGAAGACTAAGGGGAGAATTGATACCAGACTTCCAATATCTACATTATTAAATAAGCTAATCCTGAGTGCATCCAGGCCCCCACAAGCCCCCAGGCCAGCCCAGGCCCCCCAAGCCAGGCCCCAACAAGCCCGCCCAGGCCCCCCAAGCCCACTCAGGCCCCCCAAGCCAGGTCCCCCAAGCCTCCCCCAGGCCGGCCCATGTCCCCCAAGCCAGGCCCCCCAAGCCCTCCCAGGCTGGCCCATGTCCCACAAGCCAGGCCCCACAGGCCGGCCCAGGCCCTCAAGCCAGGCCCCACAGGCTGGCCCAGGCCCCCCACAAGCCAAGCCCTCCCAGGCTGGCCCATGTCCCACAAGCCAGGCCCCACAGGCTGGCCCAGGCCCCCAAGCCAGGCCCCCCAGGCCGGCCCAGGCCCTCCAAGCCAGCCCAGGCCCCCCACAAGCCCCCCCAGGCCGGCCCCACCAGCCCATGCCCCACCAGCCCCTGGCCCCATCAGCCCAGGCTGCCACACACCCCCGCCCAAAAGAGGCCCCAAAAGAGAACCCAGCCGGCCCCTCCCAAGCAGGCCCCAGCCCCCCCGGCAGGCCCCACCTGCTGCCCCGCAAGTCGCCTGTGACGGTGTCTGCCGCTGCTCTGCTGCGCTCTCCACGAGAGTCCAGTGGAGTGAGTCGTGACTGGCTCCTGCGCGCACAACCCAGTTGTGAGAATGTTGGGAGCCATCTCGAAGAACCTTCTTTACAAGGTAGCAACCTTCTGATCAGCACATGGGCAGGAGCTGTTTGTAAACAAACAGCCTTATCTCCCAGCCCGATCGCTGTTGCTGCTGCTGCAGCGCTACTGGGAGGGAGAGTCAGGTAAGTCCTCCCCCCCACTCCAACCCAACCCAACTCGACAAGGGTTGTTTTTTGTTAAGAATAATTTTTAGAAAGACAGTGTGACTGGCCCAGCCGGCCCACCGGGAATCCATGGCCAATCCGCCCCTGACAGTGGCCAGTAACCCTTTCCTACCCATGACACTGCTCCCTTCTAGTGATGAGTCTGACCCTGTGCCCCAATCCCCAGTATTTCCCATGTCGTGGATGTCCTATTCCTCTGACCCTTACAGTTACAGACCCAATAACATTTGACACAAATTTTACAAACAATTCACAATTTAAAAGATATTGGGTTAAATCAACAACATGCAGAGAAGGATATAAAATCTGACGCTTTAGTCCTCCATGCACTCTGCTGGTACAAACCCCAGGATAAGCTAATTTTCTAATTTATTATTATTAATTTCTATAAGACTTTCAATGTGCTTTAAGTTTAACAATCCTTATATAACTCACCGTCATAGCAACCCTATTAGGTAGGTCATTATTATTTCCACTTTACAGATGGGAAACTGAGGTTGTGAGAGTGTGATTTGCGTAATGCCATCCAGTTAATTTATGGCAAAGATGGGATTTGAACCATGGTCTCCCAGGTCCACGTCCAACACCTTATCTGCTAGGAAAGGATGGATTAGATCTTTAAAGCAGAACTAATGCTTTACAATTTATATGAATTTTACCGTGGAATTTAGAAGCTAATACAGAAGAAAGTGTGATTCAAGCTGTGGAGCAGAAGTTGAGGACTGCTTTTTCTCCTTCACAAATAAAGGATAAAAGATGACAGTTGGCAAGTCAAACGGTGAAATATACAGATCCAACACAGTTGCTGGTATATAAGAATATAAGCCTACATGCTTCAGGGCTTCAGACATTTTCTAACTATTGGGGATTTGGTGGAAACCTTCCTTGAGTTTGGATTGGTAAATCCAATTGTCCAATATCTGCCTACTGCATGGTTTCTTATATTTGCCTCTCAGTCATCTTGTATTGCAAACAACTGGAAACAGGTCTCTAGATTAGATGCACTTCTTCTCAGATCCGGCTTGGCAGTCTTAAGGTTAACCCTAAGAACTGAGTATCTTTTTAATAACTACCTAAAAGTAATTCTGTATGGACTGTATGGTTTCTTGTTTGACTTCAGTTTAAACCAAAGCTCAAGTGGGTAGTAGGTTTATAATTCACTGGTATTAGTTGCATTTGTTGCCGGGCTCTGAACTGGCTGCCTATACTCTTCCAGGCCTGATTCAAGGTGTTGGTTTTGACCTATAAAGCAAAGCCCTATATGGCCTTGGCCCAACTTACTGGTGGGATCACATTGCTCTCTGTGCTCTAGAATGACCTCTGTGCTCCACTGGGTGCGCCCTTCTCAAGGTCCCCCATGTGGCCCGGGGGACCACTATGGAGAGGGCATTCTCTGTGGCTGCACCTAGGCTGGGGAACTCTCTCCCCAGGTCAGGCCTTACTGTGGGGTGGCTAGGGGCAGTCGCCTAGGGCCCCGCGCTTGGGGGGGCCCTGTGGGTTTGGGTTTAACTTTGATTTTAAAAATAAATAAATAAATAAATACATTTTAAAAATATGGGTCCAGCCAGGGGGGCAATGGGAGTGAGGGTGAGGCAGAGGCCCCACCTGTCCCACACTCCGTGCCCCCCTCCGCCGCCTCTCCCACACTCAGTGTACCCCCCGCTGCCTGTCAGTCTCGGCCAGGGGCAATGTAGGAGAGGCAGAGCCTCTGCCTCTTCCCTCATCCCCGGTGGCGGTGGTACCAGCAGCGGATCAGGTAAGTGATCCAATTTGGTTGCTGGAATCCGAATGGCCTCTCAGGCTTGGGGATGGGTGGAGGGGGGTCCCCCTCCGCCCATCCCTGAGCCCAGGCCTGGGTAGGATGCTGCCCCCAGGGCAGGTAGCACCCCCTGAGCCGGGGAGTGCCCCTAGCCCCACCAGCAGAAGGTATGGGGCCCCGCATTTCTTTCCTGCCATGGGCCCCGCTTAGGGTAAGGCCAGCCCTGTCTCTCCTGGAGGAGGCTCGGGTGGCCCCAAATCTCCCTTCCTTCCGTTGTATGTGCAAAGTGTGGCTGTTCAGCCTGACTTTTGGCGAGGGAGATGATGTGTAGGGTGGGGGGCTGGGAGGGGTGGGGGGATTTTTGCCTTCTCTTTTAATGTATTGTTTTGGTTTTTATTAATTATTATTATTATTATTATTATTATTATTAACAAACATTTATATAGCGCCAGCAGTGTACCTGGCACTTTACAAAGTAATAAAATAGACATGGTCCCTGCCCCTAGGGCTTACAATCTGAGAGACAGGAGCTGGGGGAGAGACATAGGAAGGGGAACAGAGGGAGAGACAAGGGGTCTAACATTCATGAAGATGCGAGGTCTCAGGTACATGTACTTGGCTTGGTTACGATGAGAATGACAGCAGGCAGGTCCATGTGGCAAAGATAGGAGTAAACAGACCGTAGGTATAGGAAATAGTGGCTCCGCAGGATAAAGAGTCAGACAGAGCAGAGCGAAAGAGGTGAGTTTTATATGTTTTATGGGTTTTTAATGTTGTAAGCCGCCCTGGGCTGCTTGGAGCAGGAGGGACAGGATAGAAAATTGTTTTATAAATAAATAAATAAATACATTTTCAGCGTACCAGAATATAATCTGTGACCAAAATAGGTAATCACTTCTCGGATTTTAGGTATTCCATTAGTTTTTTCCAGTTTTTCAGCCCTGTCGGCGGCTAGCCTGGACTGTGCTCTCGGAAACCCTCTGAGGTGACAGCCCAGGGTAAGGCCTGCCCACCCAGGCCAAAATAGGTCACAACAGGATATTAAGTCTGTTCTTGGACCACCAACTCTCCCCAGGTTGGGGCCGCCATGGCTGCCCATCATGGCTGCCCATCATGGCGGGGGCGGAACAGTGGCACGGGACAGTGGCACAGCACAGTGGGGCGGGGCCAGCTGGCTGCACATTCATAGTTCTTCCCACCCTCCCCAGCGCCCTGGCTGTGGGCATGTTTATTTGGCGGCCCAACCTGGCCTGGACCCTGTCTGCTTTGGTTTTCCTCCCTGGGCTGTGTTTGGCCACTGCCATACTACCGTACATGTGTTTCTACCCCATGAGTCCCATGAATGGATTAGAAAGGAGGGCGGGCACTTAAGGATAGGGGATGGATCTATGGTAAATATCCATGATCTGGACCCTCCTCTTCTTTCCCTTTTCCTGAGCACACTCTTTAAGTGCCCACATGCCCAATTCCTCTCTGGCCCATGGAATTTGTACTGAGTGATTTCCAGAGTGGCCTATAGGCTCTATACCAAGTGTGCTCAGTTTACAGATAAACTGTATTTTAGAGGGGATTTGAGAGATGGCCTTCTTCACATAGCTTGGGAAGCGAGCTGAGAAGCAAAGTGGATTCTTTCATTTTCACAGATCATGGTTCAGCAGGTCTAGTTTGGGGAGGCTCAGTCGCTTGGATTGGCTTCAGTTATTCTCACCCGCTGATACAAAAGGGGGGTAGTTGGGGTGGTGCAGGTGGCCAGTTGTGAATTAGAGATCCATCTAAGCCCGAGCCTGTTCCTCTTCTGCTCCATGCCCATCTTGGCTGGTGAAAGCTGACAGGGAGACACTGTGGCTTTTGCTGATTGGAGTTGTCAATGCCTCCCTTTGGGAGGGCAGGTTGCCTGACAGCCTTAAAACCATGGTCATCCTACCACTGCTCAAGAAATCATCTCTTGATGTTGACTCCCTTGCCAGCTATCACCCTGTCTCTAATCTTAGGGAAGGTTATTGAATGGCTTATTGCCTCACAGCTTCAGGTGCATCTAGATGCTATTGATTCCTGGACCCATGTCAGTCAGGATTTTGTCTTTGGTATGGCACTGAGGTCACTTTCAGACATCCCCCCCTCCCCCCCCCACACGCGCACACATATTTGGACTGTGGGGGGGAATGTACAGAGAAAGGCCCCCCCCCCACGGCTTTGCCGGCAGAGATGCACAGGGATGCAGAGCTCTATTTCCTGCTCTGCATCCCTGTGCGTCTCTGCCGGCAAAGCCGGGGGGCTGGGGGAGCTTTCAGACTGGCCAATCCCCACACATACTCAGACTGTGCATTCCCCCCCACAGCCTGAATATGAGAGTGGGGGGGGGGAGGGGGCGGCGGCATGTCTGAAAGTGGCCTGAGACTGTGCTTGAGGCCTTGGCTGATGATCTCCACTTGAAAATCATCAAGGGTAATTGTACCCTGTTGATTTTGTTAGATCTTTCAATGGCCTTTTATACAGTTAATCATGGGGTGTTGTTGACACAGCTGTGGGACCTGGAAGGGGTTCATGCAACCGCTCTTGAGTGGTTCTGCTCCTTCCTGGTTGGAAGAACCCAGAGGATGCTGATGGATGGTGGCTTGTTGTCCCCTCAGGAGCTCCCTTGTGGGGTTCCACAGGGTTCCATCTTGTCTCCACTCATGTTCAATGTGTATCTAAGGTCCCTGGGAGAGACTGTATGGAGATTTGGAGTGAAGTTCCATAAGTAAGCTGATGACACCCAAATCGGTCTCTCTTTTTTTTATCCTGACCCAGGTCCTGCAATCTTGGTGCTTACCCATTGCTTGGTTGCCATTGTGGACTAGATGGTTTGGCCCTCAAGTATCAGAAATACTGCCTCTTCCCTTATGTTCTATCACAGTCACAGAGGTTGGCTTGGAGCATTTTCTTGTGGATACCATCTGCCCATGATATTTTAACAAGGGCATGCAGAGTGTCATTCTTGGTGGCTGCCCCACAATTATAGAACTCCCTTCCCTTGGAGATCCGTCTAAGCCTGAGCCTGCTCCTCTTCTGAAGAGATGCACGACCTTTTTGTTGTGTTTGACAGGCATAGAGTAGGGCTGGGGGGAACTGGATGGGGAGTTAGGGGAAAAGTTGGGGAGGGGACTATTTAGCTGTTTTTACATGATTTTATATGATGTAATCCACCCATTGCCTTATTGGGAAATGTAAGGTGGGGTAAAAATTGAAACAAAGAGACAAATAAATATTGCCAAACCCCAGTTTAGTGAATACCATGTATATACAATTAGCGAACCCTTTGGTCCCTAAGGGTTTATTAAAATTCTACTGTATTTATAGTGATAATGCATTGCTTTGGAATCTCCATGGACTAGGGCCTGGCTAAGCTAGGCTCAGTATATAATTTTTCATACACATAAAGAGGCCCATAACTAGAATGTTGACACAGGAAGAGAAGACTGCATGACAAGAAGAGAGGATGGTGGTAATTGTATTATGCAGACAGTTTTTCCAGAATCACAATTGGGCCTACAGTTACTTGTTTAAGTCTTCAAAAATCTTAGTCTTCAGACTAAAAAATTAAAGTAAATAACCTGGACCACATATACAGGAGGGCGGGGGGGGGGGGGGGGGGAAA
Organism: Sphenodon punctatus; assembly: GCA_003113815.1. Lineage (NCBI taxonomy): Eukaryota > Metazoa > Chordata > Lepidosauria > Sphenodontia > Sphenodontidae > Sphenodon > Sphenodon punctatus. The sequence goes on along the minus strand of QEPC01010816.1, from coordinate 2,552,511 downwards.
ATTCCAGGGGGCAATGCCCCCCCCTTTCCTCTTTCCCTTGTGTATCGGTCTGCACATAGAAAACAGATGTTATGAGGAAGAACATACTATTTTTTATAATGGTTTGCTGCAGTAGAACTGCACCAGAAACCAAACAAACAGGTAGTGAGTCTGGTGACAACATTTTCTATTACATGAAAGTCTGGAGATACTAACATATTTCCCATCCTGAGCCTTCTTATTGTACATAGGGTTTGAAGAGGCTTCAGTGAATTTAGGCCACAAGATGAAAAAGGGCAGCCACATTGGTCTTGGGGAATCTCTTACTAATATTACAAGATTGTGTGATGAAGACTTAGATGTGGAAAAATGTATGTTCCCTCCCTGCTGTGAGGTATGTAATTCAACTCAGAAAAGGCAAACTGAGGTGAGCAAGAGAATCAATGAGTATTTTATAGGGATGGGCAAACGCGGTTCGGAAGTTCAGAGTTCAGACCGAACTCGATCTGTTCGGTTGACCGAACCAAACTTCCGAACCGAACTCGAATTTCAAAGCAAAGCGAAGTGAACCAAATTTCCGAACTCTGTTTTGTTCGCCCATCCATAGTGGCAACACACACACACACACAAAACTGGTTTTGAATGGCCAAATTTGGTTCGGAAGTTCGGAATTCGACCGAACTTGGTCTGTTCGGTCGACTGAACTGAACTGCCGAGCTGAACTCGAATTTCAAACCGAACTGAACCGAACCGAATTTCCGAACTCAAATTTCAAACCAAACCAAACTGAACCGAATTTCCGAACTCCGTTCTGTTTGCCCATCCCTAGTATTTTAATAGTTGTGCTTATAATTTATTTATTTATTATTTCAGTTTTTATCCTGCCCTATTCCAAGGAAAGCAGTGGTTCCCAAACTTTTCATCCGTATGATCTCATTTTGAGACACTATAATCCTATGACTCCAGACAGTGCTAAAGACATGTAAAATATATCAAATATCAGCAGGGAACCATGTTCATTGTGTTTTCCCCATTGACACCAATGGGGAAAGTCCAGTGTACACAGGTCCCTGAATATTAGTAAGGATTCCAACCTCATCTGTAGATGTTATGTTTCCTGGACCACAGTTTGGGAAACTCTGCTATAAAAGTAATTGTTCTCAACTGAGAAAGATGAGATGTGTAACAGCTCCATCATTCTCTGTGGGACTACGGTTGAACTTTTTATGCACTACATAAAGCGGCTAGCCAAGTTAAATCAGCTTTCCCACTTTTCCCTCCTCCAGGCTTCTTTTGCTTTCCTTCTTTTATAATACTTCTGAGAGAAATTGTATTTTTGGTTACAAGGGATCTGCTTGCCCTTGGTTAGCATTTTATCAGTTGTGTTCACGCAAAGCATATTTTCACAAGCCTATCATTACTTTCTGTGTTACAAACTATGGGGAAGTCCCTCAAGATATAAACAATTTTATTTGTCAATTGTTCAGTTGGAGTTTGGTTGTGCTTGATGAGACACTTAAAAGAATTGGCTAAACTAGTCTTCCTTGCGGATGGAGCACAAACATGAACACTAGCAATTCGTAACACCTACAAAGAACATTGGCTGTAGTTGATAAATAAGATATGAGAGAAATTTGTTTTTTTTCAAAGGATGTACATTTTAATACCTGGAGACATGCACTGGGGAATGTAATTTGATGTAAAGTAGTAGTAAACCTGACAATGGAGTCAGATAAGGAAGCTGGCACTATTTCTAGCTTTTTACTGTGGCCATTTCCCTTCTTGTTTTAGTTATATATATATATATATATATATATATATATATATATATATATATTATATAAAAGCCTCTGAAAAGTTCTGATCCTTGAGATCTGATTTCTTATACCCTGCAGGGGACAGCATTGGGTAAAGAACAGCGGAAATCATGTGTTAAAAGAAGAAACATTTGCTTTCAGTTATCCAAATTGTACTTTGCTAATTGAGGTACAAAAGAGTCGTCTTTGTTCAGGTTTGTGCAGTTCTACCCCTCCCCCCAGCTCAAAAACCCTCTGAATTATTTATTCAAAATAATTTGGCTACTCGCTGCAGACGCACCTCAGCAATATAAAGCTTTACAACTATCACTAGCCATCAACATTACCGAAGGGAAAAGCAGTGATGGCTAGTACTGCTATAATTTAGAAGAGTAAGCTCTAGTATTTCTTATAGCAGCTATGCTGTCTCCCTTTCATATAGGCTTGAGGGACAGCAGGGTGGATCAGTTTTCTACATATATTTTAATGACAGCTAATGGCATCTGTAAACACACCCAGACGCATATTATCATTAGCAAATATAACATGTTGGTTCCAGGTAAAGATATATTGTTTCCTTTTTTGGTTTCTCTATTGGCACAGTCGCAGCAAAGTTATTTTCTCCTTCATGTAAAATCTCTCCTTAAGAGTGAGATTGCAGAAAGGTATATGGTAGCTTTGTTTATTTTGGACAGATGCAAAGAAGTATCTCTGAACTTCTGCCAGTGATCAAAGGAACTGATGATGTAGAACAGATTCATGGGCCATGTCCTATCAGCCTGCACTTTATCCATCATCCATCATCCAAACCCTAAGCCTTTTTCTGAGTGATGATTGCACCCTAAACACATAAAATTAATCACCACTCTAGCCCAGCCAGGTGTCTTGCCTCCAGAAATTATCTCATTGCAGAAAAGGAATGACTAGAATCTGATAGCTGTACTGTAATTTAATTTAAGGAATACAGTGCAGTAAGGAAAGATTAATTTACATATCTGAAAAGTTTCTAGTTTCACAAACCCAAAATACATTCTTGGAGAAAGATGTCATTCAGGAACAACTGGTTGATCATAAAATGGGGAAAGTTAAGTGTTTATACGTTTCTGGAAATTCTGCAATGAGGATGTCCATCAGGATCTTAGTTTAACAAGCAATTTGCAAAGTTGGGAAAGGCAGTAGAAATTCAAGTATTAAACTCAGTCCCAAGTCAAGTGTTAGTTATGGGAGAGTAAAATTTACATAAATATTGTCTATTATGCTTTTCAGAAAACTCATCATTATTTCTTAGGATCCTTTATTACTGTTTTACCAGCATACCAGTCTATTCTATGCATCTATATTTTGGAAATCATTGCTAAATTAGACAATGACTGAGAAATTAAGCCAAGTGTATACCGTACCGTGAAATCTAAGATCTATAGGCCTCCGGTGCACTTCAAGTTTGGTATCATGTTGAAGCTCACCACTTCACAAACAG
>QEPC01010816.1:2519259-2544259 GCA_003113815.1 Sphenodon punctatus | reverse complement strand
CTGATACATTATTTATGTTGGGACATAATTTCAGCCACCTTAGAAAATGTGCATTTTTTTTTTTAATGATACCTCTTTCATTTTGATATAGATTCCTGATGTGATAATTTGACTGCTAAAAAATGTACTGGGGAGGAATCTTCTTTAGAGAATTTGTATCTATTCTGCCTGGTGCATTTTTGGGAACGAACCAGAAAGTTTCTGGACATTCTTCTTACTTAAAGTCTGATGCAAAGTTCTGAAGTTTACAAAAATCAAAATGTAAAAAGACCATGCTGATCCTGGCTTTGGGAAAACCATTATATTGTTGTGCCATTCAGACTTCACTCTACTAATGGCTCCTTGGATTTCCTGAAAGAATCCCTCTCAGGATTCCTAAGCTTCATATTTTGACCCTCATTTGTCCCCCAAGCCATTCCCTCATTTGCCTGCAGACACATCTCCCCTCAACAGTCCTCTCCGTCTCCCTTTGACACTTTCTCTCATTGCTCTTTGCTGCAAAAATCTGTGCTGTGAACACAGTTTGACATTTCCTGACATTTCATGAACTAATTACACTACAAATAATTAAGCATGTTCACATCTGTAACAAACGAAGGCAAAATGGTTGTCAGCAGCTGTGATTGATGACCTCCCTGAGACTTTATCTGATGAGATTCTCCTCCACTATAGGCAGAACCTGGATGCCCCTGTGTTCGCAATAATGCCTTCAGCCCTTTTTATCAGATCAAACCAATGAGATGCTTGAAGAAAAGGATGGGAAAATTAATGACTACAATGAAATATTTGCATTTTTTCCTGGGCTAGAAAAAACAATGAACAAGAGATGTGACAACCTCAATTATTTGGTGGTGCTAAGAGCTCTGAGACAGCTCCTGCTGGAAAGAACTATTGGGAAGCCCGGGGGTGTCAAGTTGGCTGGAAAAATGGCAGGTGACAAGGACAACACTCCTCCCCTCCCCCTTCAGACCCACAGAACTAAAAAGACAAATTACAGTAGATAATTTTTTTTTTAATGGAGGGGGAAATTTGTCAGCTTTGAAACACAGTCCTTTGCAAATGCTACCCACCCAGTCCCAGGAAAGGTAATCTCCATTAAATGAGACAGCATTTATAAACATGTAAAAGTCACCAATAGGAGTGTTTTCTAAAGTATGTTAGACCATCAGGCTAGCTATTTAGTCAGTCCGTACTTCAACTGACAACTCTGTGTCTCTGTCTAAATGTTATTGCATTGATACTGAAGTGTACAGTTGTATTGTAGGGGTAAATGTCTCAAATATACCCACCACAGGGTAAATTTGAAAGATTAATGCACACTGTAATATTAATGCAATATGTGTACATAGATTACTATACAAAACAAGCAGTAAACCCACAAAATGTTGTCTGAAAACATAAATGATAATTTTGCAACACCTGTAACATGATTCATTTTTAATCAACGTGTATTTTAACATTTATTTTCATAGTTGTTTACTTTAAAAACTCATGTATATTTTGCCGGTGAATATTCTAGATTATTACTTAGCCGTATATCCACAATCCCCTTGTCTTTTTTTAAAAAAGAAAAATATTAAAAGGGATATAAAAGAAAGCATAGATACAAAATCTAGTAATTAGAGCACTGTAGTAAGAATCCTGAGTTTTATACACAGTTCTGACACTATGACTGCATTCCATCTCCGGCAGCAGTGGCAGCAGAGGGAGGGAAGATGCAGTAGCACAGAGGAGCCGGCTGACAGGAAAAGAGCCAGTGCGAACAGGGATCTGCAGCAGCTTCTCTCGCGTATGTCAGGGCAGGAGGTTGCATTCCCATCTGCGGCAGCAGTGGAAGCAGAGGGAAAGGCGAGGGAAGATGCGGCAGTGCGGAGGAGCCGGCTGACAGGAAGAGAGCTGGTACAAATGGGGATCTGACGCGGCTTTTCTCACCCATGTCAGGGCAGGATTTCGCACCCTGACATGCGCGAGAGAAACCACGGCACATGACATGCGCGAGAAAAACCGCAGCAGATCCCCGTTCGCACAGGCTCTTTTCCTGTCATTCGGCTCCTCTGCGCTGCCACGTCTTCCCTCGCCCCTCCCTCTGCCGCCACTGCAGTTGGGAATACAGCCACAGGGTGATTTCAGAAGTGACGCGTTCCAATTCACCACAGTGAATCCCACCCCGGTGTGAACAGATTCACCAAGGGAAGTGGTGACACGTGCGGCCCCAACAGAAGTGACAGGATCGTGACCACTGCCCGGGGGCAATCAGAGAGAACATGGGCCGGGGGAACACAACAGACATGCAGTGGAGACGTGGGCCATGGTTCGAGCCCCAGAATGCACCGTGGCTGGGGTCAATTCCTTCCACCGCAGGTGCGGGTTTCCATTCAGAAGTTACTTTTTATTCACCCCTGCCGTGGTGACCATTCACCACACTTCTGGACCTCCTCCCACCCCGACCTCACGAAGCGTGGTTAGTTTCACCGCAGGCCACGTTTGACTGTGGTGAACATCTGGATGCGATCAAACAGACATGCACGGCGCTTTCACCACCCCCCGCGTTTGACTGAGGTTGATTGTGGTGGACATTCACCACGTCACTTCTGAAATCACCCAGTCTTTGACCTTGGGCAGGACATTTAAATTTTCCTCGGCATCCTCTTCTGTAATATAAGAAGAGATAATCAGGAACTGAACAGAAGAAAAATGCTGAAAGTCAAAATTTCCATAGAACAGGGATGGAATCAAAAATGCCAACATTTTTAGGGCTATCACCTAATTTTTAGCTGACTAACAGTGAGTAAAACAAGAAAGGACCACACCTCATCAGCAACCGTAGCAAGCTTGGGTCCGGAAGCCGCCACGGACATGGTCTGGACTAGGTTGAGCTGTGGAACAAATATCCACGCGATCAGGGACCAGGGAGGCAGGGAGACGTATGAACATGTGGCTTTCCAGCCCCGTCCTGCACCCAGCATCCTGCCCCCTGCCATGATGGGTAGCCATGGCAGCTTATGCCAGCCATGCCTGGCAGCCATTGCTATCTGATCCAAGTCAGCAGGAACAAATGTGTAAACATGCTCTTGTCTGCTTGGCAAGAAATCCGATCAGATTGGTGCTAGTCCGGGCTATTATTTAGGCCATTTGCTGAGGTGAGAGCCTGGGCTAGCTGCCCGATGGCAGTCCGGGTGGACATCTGTGGTCCTGATAACAAACATGGTAGTGACCTGCAGGTCAGAGCGGGTAAATGTCATGGTTGTTTTACCCAGTGTTTCTTTAACTATTTAACTGAACAATTAATAGATTAAGTACTAAAAATTACAGAACTCCAGTACAACTTTATACAGCAGAGTTTATGTTTTCTGGTTGCTGGTAAAAAAAACCCAAAAAAACCCTTAATATTGTTGGTCTCAAAAATGAGAGAGGAGAAAAAGTAGTTCAGATGAGATCTTTTATTCAACCAACATCTGTTGTTGAGTGGTTGGTGATGTAAGCTTTTTGAAAGGCGTGTATACTTTCACCAACAAATGTTGGTCCAATAAAAGAGATCATCTGAATTGTTTCATCTACATTTTTTAATTTCAGAAATTTTTATTTTTTATGAAATTTTAAAATATTGTAATCTCCAGTTTAATCTGCAGTCAATGCTCTAATTAATTGATCTAGCCAATTAATCAATTAATGCTTTCAAGACCTAAAAAATTTGAATGGAAAATCTACTTACAGCATCTTTCTGAATACGAGGGAGGGAGAGGGACATTGGTTACATGGGGCAGGTAGCTGGGGGCGAAGCCACATGATTTTGGAGAGCCAAATCCCCGGTGCCCGGGGTGGGCAATCGCAGTCACCATGGCAGAGAGCAGGGCACACAGTCCACCCCTGCATCCCATGGGGAAACCAGGCAGGCCACTGTGGATGTCCCAACATGCCCCTGGGTGGGCTGACGTGCCAGCCACATGTGCGGACACCCAGCACCCACCACTCAAAGCCCCATGGTGGACATCACTGTGGGTCGGGGCAGACAGGGACTGGGCCTATGAGCAGTGGTGCGCTACCATGAGTTGGGCAGCCTTACCTCACTTTGGATAAGGCTGCTACACCCTCCATCCCCAGACTTTTTCTGAAAACACAGGACATAGAAGCCAGCTGTCCACTCCTCTGGGGCAGGGTGAACATCTGGCGACCACCGGGCACATGTGCCACTGCATCTTGTGGCAACAAGTCCCAAATTGGGATAAGGGTGCCCAACTTGCGGTAATGTCTCACGTGGCTGTACCCTAGGGCTCTGTTTGGATTTTATCAGAAAATGTTGATGAAACTGGGATATTGCTCTGTAATGCATTTTTTGAAAACAAACAAACAAACAAAAGGAACAAGAAACAAACAAACATTTTTTTCTGCATTTTCCTCAGAAAAATCCTGAACAGCTCGGGGCCGCAATCATGGCAGAGGCACAAGCTAAATTTTTAGGATACCTTTTGATAGGAAAAGAGCATAGGGTTGACTTTTTGTTAACAAATACAACTAATCAAATAATGCTAAGGGTGGCCAATCTAGTCCATGCAATAACTGTCCAGAGAGGGACATTCTTTACAGGACAAGTATTGGACTGTTGTTGTGATCATTCTTGATTGTTGGAATTATATTGGGACTGTAAAGGAGATCATATTTAGTACCAAATGGTGGTTAAATATGTTAATAACTTTACATGGATTATGTTTATGTGATAAATTTGGATTAATAAATGTGGAGATGGAGTGAATGAAATGTATGCTGTTAGCCCTGTGGGGCATATAACCTCCCTTGTGAAGATTGTGTTCAATAATCTTAATTTATGCTGTAGATATTTTATTTGTGGCTTTTAAAATTGTTTTATGCTTTGATATGACTTGTAGTCAACACAATTTTTTCTACTACTACTACTATGAATAATTTCTTCTAGAGTAGTTCCATCGAAGCTGTATGGGACTTACTACTCCAGAGTAAGTGCTTTGTGGGTTGTGATTAGAAGTATTAGCACACACACAGTGGCTCTATGACTTAATAAATGTTTGCAAAGCACTTTGAGATCATTATTATTTCTTACTTACATAGTACCAGCAACACGCTTGGTGTCAAAGAGATGCAATTAGAGACACGTCTCTGCCACAAGGGTCTTACAATCTAAGGGTGTTTTTAGACGAGCGACTCCCCACCTATTACCCACTAATCACCCACACATCATGCATGTTGCAGGACTGCATTGGTCACCTGTGCAGCCCAGCAACATGTATGATGGGTGGGTAATTGATGGGTAATAGGTGGGGATTCGCTTGTCTAAAAACACCCTAAGATGGACAAGGAAGGGATACATTAACATTTTACAGATGGGGATCTGAGGTTGAAATACAGTGATTTGCCTAAGGCTATTCAATGTATTCATGGCTAAGCCAGGATTTCAACCTTGGACTCCAAGTCAAACACCTTATCCACTAGGCTACACCAGCTTACAAAATGCTACAGAAGGGCAACTAGATGTGTGCACCAGGGACTCATGTTGTTTTTTGTTTTCATTTTCGTTATTTAAATCTGTTGTTTTCGTTTTTATCAATATCAAATTTTCGTTTTTGCTTTTGTTTTCCATTGGTTTCAATGGAAAACACATTTTTGGCTGTAACATTTTTGTTTGTAATTATGTTTGGGTGACACCTGGCTGAAGTGTACCTCCAATGGAAGGCATTATGTATACCAAATCCCAGAAAGATTGGATAAAGGAATACTATTTTATAAGCAGTTGAATTATGCTATTTTGCAAATATCTTCATAAACATTCCTACCTGTAACATCTTTGCCTCCCACTTAATGTAGGTAAAACATGGCACATTTATACCCCTCCCCATTTTAAATATATATGGCAAATTTCAGAAGGATTGGATAAAGGGTCCTGGTGGTATAAGCAATTAACTTATAAATGTATGTCTGACAGTAACATCTTTTTAGTCCAACCAGTATACATGACATTTGGCAGGGCTGTATCTCACACTTTCAGGGTCATCTCTACCAAATATCAAAAATATGTGATAAAGGGTTCCAATGTTATATGCCATTGCCTGCACAGCATGTGTAGAGAATGAACCTATGCCAGGGATTCTCTTATGTGTCACTGTGGTATAACATGTTTGTGGTGTCAGTCAAATATCCTCATTATGTGCTGTGACTATCCCAACATCTCTCCCCCACTTATTACTGGGAATTCAGAAGCATCTGTTTAGGAAAGAGCCAATACAGATTCTCTTATGTCTGCTGTCACAGCGCTGCAGGATGTGATTGTGATGAAAAACTATGTGTAAACTATGGGTGTTTTCAGACGTTACAGGGACGCTTGGCCCCGTACCAAAAACACAGAATCCATCCCCTGTCGGGGTGACCCCGTCACACCATATCAGACGTGCCGGGGGATCCCGGCGAGGAATCTGGGAGGGGGTGGGGCTGCGCGGTGCAATGTGTGGCCGCACGGCCCCGCCCCCTCCACGCTCCCCACCGCCCGCCCTCTGGGGAGACGGGTGGGCAGCGGGGCCAATGCAACCGCAGCGTCTGGCCGAATTCGCCACAGCCCGGAATCCCGCTGGTGATCCCGGGCTGTGGCGCCCGGCCAGATGTTAATTTTTTTGGGTCCCCGCTGGGGATCTCTTTGACCACGCTTCCAGGGACATTCCCCTGGTTAGCCCGGGAAGTGTGGTTCAAATTGACCCCATGCGGGTATTGACCGTGGCGAACATCTGGCGGCCGCCAAACAGACTTTCGAGACACAGTGACCACAGGTGGGTATTCACCGTGGTTCACTGTGATCTCGTAACGTCTGAAATCACCCTATGTCTCCTGATTGCTGGGATGCTATCCCCAAAGTCCCAGTTATGTCCCTTCTATGCCCGCCTTGAAGCCACTACCAATTGGTCCTGTAACTGGAAGCATGCAGTAACTGGCCAGTGAATGTGTCTGTCAGTCTATTGGGTTGCTCTCCCTCCTCGTTTACCTCCCTCTGCCATGTCAGGTGCCTGCCTCTGACTGGCACTGCATGTGCTGCTATTTATCTGAATAATGGTCTTCAAGGGGACAACTTCAATTGCTTATAAAATTGGGTCCATTTATTTATTTATTTATTTATTTATTACAAGCATTTATATTCTGCATCTTCCTGCACACTGGAAGTTCGGGGTGGCAAACAACACAAATGGTCAAAAAATATAAAATCCTTTTAAAATACTACAAACATTTAAAATATTAAAATTTCCAAAAACAGAAGGCTAAAAGGCAGGAAAATACCCTCCCCCCAATCCCACCACCCTCTCCGAAGGCCTGGCAGGTCTTAAAATATCTTCAGAAAGTGGGGGGGTCTGGGGACAGATGGGAGGGAGGGAGTTCCACAGCCGAAGCATGGCCACCGAGAATCCCCTCTTTGCCGTAGCCACCCGGGATACCCAGGGGACTTAGAGTTGGGTGCCCCTGGTCGACCGCAAGGGCCACAAAATGTCCTTTAGTTTATCAAATTGTCCTTTAGTTTTGCAGAGATCACAGGGAAGGTGTGTGATAAATGTCTGACAAATTACTTTTAAACAGGATGGAATACAAAAATGTTACAGCCAGAAATGCATTTTCAAGGTAATAGCTTATAATATCAGGACACTTTATCCAATCTTTCTGAAATTTGGTAGGATTGGTACACTAGTGGAGGGACATAATGTTCCCAGTTTTCATGCAAACTGGATGGAAGATGAAAAGGATGTAGCCATGAACGTGTATGGAGCTTTTCTTAAAAATCACAACATTCAATTGCTTCTAAAATCAGTCCCCTTTATCTAATTCTTTTCAAATATGGTACACAGAGGGCATTTTCAGATGTGATGAGTCCAGTATAGGCCCTGTCATGGAATCATCTATTGATCCCCCGCTGAGATCAAAATGGCATGGCCAACAGATGTGCCGGCTGATCCCGGCGGGGAATCGGGGGAGGAGGCGGGGCTGCGTGGCTCAACATGTGGCCACACAGCCCCATCCTCCCACATTCCCTAGGCTGCCCGCCCTCTGGGAGATGGGCGGCCGCCACGGCCAGTGCGACTGCAGTGCTAACCTGACCCCTGTGGAATTGACCACGGCCCGGAATCAGCGGTGGGCACGACCGCTGATTCTGGGCCATGGTCAGGGGAAAGACATTATGATCCCATGCTCAACCACAGTGAATTCCCCGTGGTTGAGCGTGAGAACGTCACGTCTGTTGGCCCGAACGTGAGCTTCCCACCGGGTGTTCACCCCCGTGAATCACGGGCAGGAATCTCTTTGACCATGCAAATGGCGATGGTCCAGGCAGGACCACCATTTGTGTAGTCAAAGAGATTCCTGCCCGTGATTCACAGGGGTGAACATCTGGTGGGAATCTCTTGTCGGGCCAACAGACGTTACGGTCCCTTGCTCACTATGTGGGCATTCACCGTGGTTGAGCGTGGGATCGTAACGTCTAAAAATACCCATAGTGCCCTCTGTTGGGGGTACAATCATCCCAAGATTCATCAGAATTGAATAAGAAACAAAAAAGATATAGTCAGAAATACGTTTTTAGTGTTTTCCCATTATTTCAAAAACAAAAAGTCATTTTCATTTTTGTTATTATTATATGTTGTTTTCATTATTACAAAATGACAAAAATCATAATAATGAAAATGAAATACACACTCCTAAGGCAACTGACTATCATTTCTCACCTTCCAAGAGTCTGCTTGAGGTAACCCAAAGTTAAAAATGCCCAAAGTTGATATTTCATAGGCCCCTATGACAAGAAATAGTGCCATTTGCTCACTGGTGGACATTAACTGCTTCTTAAAAGATGAAAATCATATGAGGAAACCATTGTTCCTTCCTGACCTTCACTTCTTAGTGGCAAGGGCCAACAAAACTTCTTGGGGACTGTGATAGAGAAGAACAAGAATGATAAACTTTATTTTGATATAGTGCCCCCCTGCCATGGCACTCAGGGTGCTTTACATACAACAATTTAACACAACTTTTAATCCTTACAACAACCCTGTGAGGTAGGTTAGGCTGAGAGAATATTGTGACTGACCCATGGTCACCCAGTGAGTTTCTGGGTTAGGTGAGAGGGGTCCCCCTCTACTTCCCAAAGTGTTGCACACTTACCCATTACACCACACTGGCTCTCATCTTGATTATTTTACAAGAGCTAAAATATGTCACATCTGATTGACAGGCAAAATGTCACTTTAAAAATACAAATCCTCTACTACTGATTGCTAAGAACACTGTATCTTAGTTAAATCACTTGATGCGATGTATGCAACTGTTTATTTCAATCCAGCTGCAAAGTAAATTCACTCTATTAAAATAAACCAGGATTAGTTTTTTAAAACTTTCTGTCCAGAGTAACATATATTTCTAATTTGTGTGTGTGTGTGTGTGTGTGTGTGTGTGTACATGTATTTGGTTCCTAAGCAAACCATATTTTCTGGAGTTTTTTATTTATTTATTTTAATTAGGCCAATATTTAGGCAATTGGACCATTCTTAAGTAGAATTTAAGCTGTGAGATGCACACAGTGTTTTTTATTAGAATAAGTAAACATATCTTATAAAATGCATGACATTTTTCTGCAGGGTAGCATTCTACACCAAGTAGCTGGGAGTCCAGGGACCTGGAGCCTTATTGTTTTGTTATATGCAACTGATCAGTTTCTAGAATAGCTTCATTATGGAACTCCCTTCCCCTGGAGGTTTGCCAAAGTCTGAGGTCATTTTCACACGTTTCTGGGGAAGCAGGGAAGCTTCCATGAGTGCAAACGTGGCTCTATTCTTATGGGAATTAGCATACGTGGGAATGTGCCATTCCACTTTTAGCCCGCAAAAACAGCTGTCATTGTAAAAGCTACATTGTCGGATCAGGTCATACACAAGGGTTCTCATGGGAGCGCATTCCCATGTGCACCAATGCCTGTGAGAATAGAGCTGCAGTTGCATTCATGGAACTTTCCCTGCCTCCCTGGTAATGTGTGAAAGTGGCCCAAGTCTGAGCATTTTCCAGAGGGAGTGTAAGACCTTTTTAGTTGGTCAAGCATTTGCCAGGTGGGGATATGGTTTTGGAGAGGTTGGATAAGGATTTTATATAGTTTTATTTAGATATATGTGTTCTTACTATGCTGTAACCCACTATGAGCCCATGGGATAGGGTGGGATACAAACATTCTGGAGGCTCCTCAACTGCTTTTGTAATTTGGGATGAGTCACTTCTGTATCTTGGCTTCACTGTTAGTAAAATGGAATAAAACTACACACTTGCTTTGGCAAAGCACTTTGAGATGTACACACACAAGTATAAAACAGGAACTAACCTACAAATGTAGGGAGAGGAATAGGAATGACCCCACGAGAGAGAGAGGGTGTTAACAAATGTGATGCTTTGACTGGCTCTGTCAGGCTTGGGCCCAGACTTCACCTGAACGTTTGTGCAGGTGCCAGCGGACATTGGCCCAGGATTACCCTGGACTGTGTTAGCATCTAGCCCGGGCTGTGATCAGGCCAAAGTGGGCCACCATGTTTATAGTGGCCCCCCAAGAGCTGGCCTGGATTTGGTCCGCCATGGCCAGCTGCCATAGTTGCCATCTTTGGCTGCCATGGCTGCCCGTCATGGTGGTGGGCACAGTGCAGGGCTGGGCAGGTGCACATTCATGTGTTTCTCCACTCCCCCCGGTGGTCTGGCCACAGGCACGTTTGTTCAGCAGCCCAACTCGGTCCAGACCATGTCCGGGGGGCTTTTCCTTCCTTCCCATGCTGGGTCAGGCTGCTGCTGAGCCAGCATCGTGTTATTGAAAGACCAGAGAGAGCCTGAGACTGCTTCAAGGGAGATGGGAGGTAGGGGTGCTGGTGGAGCGATGCCCTAAAGGAAAAGAAGGTGGAAAGTAGAGAGAGAAAATGAAGAGGTGTGAAGAGACTGTTCCACCGAGGGGATGAGGAAGGCAGGGTAATTAATGGACAAGAAGGCCTGTTTCACAAATGTAGTTATTTTAAAAGTTCACAAATGTATTCTAAAAGGGCTTGGGCTTAAAAAGAGGATTTAATATTGCTGGCTAAAGAATCATGCTCTGCTGTCAAACAAAATTTGCCTCTTAAGGAGGAACAGCCTCTAGATAAATGGGCAACTTCTCTCTCTTCCACTCCCGGACGAAAGGCTCAGAAACCAGAAGGCACAGAGGAAGAAGCCAGCAATATTATGATGTTTTACATCTGACCAACTTAAAATCAATCTCGTATTTGGGGGCATGGTTCATGACTTTTGAAAATTTGATGTTGGTGACCTGACACTCATTTCTAAACTGGGGCACACTGACTAGATTATCTGGTAAGCCTAAGGTCCCTACCTACACTATTTAAATGGCAATTTCTTCCTTTGTCCCAAGTCCCTATTTTAGACATAATGGGTATTTTCAGACGTTACGCGGGCCTTTGGCCCCGTACCGGCACCACCGGTTTCGTTCCCCGCCGGGGTCACCCCGTAACGGCACAACAGACGTGCCGGGGGGATCCCGGCGGGGAAAGTGGGAGGGGCAGGGGCCGCGCGGCGCAACGTGCGGCCGCACAGCCCCGCCCCCTCCACGCACCCCGCCGCCCGCCCTCCGAGGAGACGGGAGGGCGGCGGGGCCAATGCGGCTGCCGCGTCCAGCCGAACGTGCCACGGCCAGACGTGACTTTTCCTTGGTCACGGCCCGGGGTTCGTTTGACCACACTTCCCGGGACCTTCCCCCGGCTAGCCTGGGAAGCGTGGTTCAAACGAACCCCATGTGGGGATTGACCGTGGCCAACATCTGGCGCGCCGCGAACAGACGTACGGGACACGGTGACCACAGGTGGGTATTCACCGTGGTTCACCGTGTTCACGTAACGTCTGAAATCACCCATAATGTATGAAGAGGCAGTCAAGTGGCATGTGTTCTCATTGTGGTTTTATTTTAACTGGGGTGGCTTTGGCTATGATTTTTGTTTGTTTGTTTTATCTTCCTCTCTTGACCTTCTGGTTAGCACCTTTTAAAATACAAAGCACACGGCATCCAGTAAACATTACAAATTAAAGTAGAAGTTATGTTCCACACATAATTCAATGATGTGAGAGCTCTACTTTAATCTGTGGCCCTGATCCTGCTAATAACTGAGCACAATCTTTATCCATGTGAACAATCTCATTAATGAATGTGGCAGTTAGGATCACAGTACATCAATGCTCCAGGGTCTGCACTGACTTCCTATAGCCTTTCAGGGCCAATTCAAGGTGCTTTTTTGACCTATAAAGCCATAAGTGGCTTGAGTCCAATATACCTTAGGAGGACCACCTCCCCACCTACATGTTCCCTCGAGCTCTCTGCAGTCAGCTGGTACATCAAGTATGGGCAGCTGCTCCCTGGGTTTGGAACTCCCCTGAGCCTTTGCATGTTCTAGAAACAGTGAAAAAAAATGTGTTTAGACATGCTTTTGGTGGTTGGAGATCGGTTGGGGGTTAGGTGTTGGATATATTTGAATTAGTTTTATTGATATTTATGTGTGTGTGTGTGTGTGTGTGTGTGTATCCAGTTTTTGTGTGTATGTGATTTTATCCGTAACTTGCCCTGAGCCTGTGACTTTGGGACAGAGTAGGATAGAAATTCATATAAATAATTAAGCAATAAACAAACAAATTTCAATGAAACTACTCATCTGAGTAAAATTAAGAGCATGCATTGTTTTTGGAACTGGGAGTTATACTTGCACCCATTACAGCACTTAGGCTCAATGCTGGCAATAAATCTGTATGTATTTGACCTTCATCCCTCAGCTTGACTTCAATATCTGCTAATTCCTTTTTACAAAATAAATTGCATCAACCAGGCCCACATTTAGCCAACTGGAGTTCAAATTGTTTTTGTTCTTTCTCTTGAGTTCCTTCTGCAGATTAAATGCGGATGCACTGAACTAACTACTCCTGGCTGAAGTGGGCAAGTGTCATTTGATTAGTATAGATTCTGGAATTTGGTAAGTACTGTATCAGTATCCTCCCTAGAAAATAGGTGACATGTCATGGGATATTAAGTATGGCCATTTAATGTAAAAACTCAGATAATACATGAGTTAAATGGAGAAAATGAGAGAAAGCTTTTAAGCATTCTCCCAAGACAGATTGCAGAATAATATTATTGTACACGCAAGTAGTGCTGATTGACACAGTCAGAAGGCCATTATACTAGTATGGTATAAAATCATTATAGTAAAAAGCATTTCAGAGCTGCAGAGTGATAGTAGCAACATATAATGAATTATCAATAAAGAACTGGTGATTCAGTTACATTACATATGAATAGAAAGCTTCCTGTTATATAATTTTAATCTGCCAGTCTGGCTAGTGACTTGAATAGCTAATGCCTTTTCCAGGTATATGAAACATCCTTTTCCCTAATTGTTACCTAGGATTCCAAGTTTCTAGAGCAGCAATTCTTAATTTTTTTCAGACTGTGACCCCACTAAAAGATATATATTATCTATTATATATAATATCATTTCTTAGTATTAATAATTGTATAGCACTTTCAGTGTTCAAATTGCTTTACAATCCTTATCTAGTTCACCCTCACAAGAACCCTGTGAAGTAGGTCATTATTACTCCCATTTTACAGATGGGGAACTAAGTAGGCCAAGAGGTAGTGATTAACCCAAGGTCACTCAGTGGGTTCATGGTCTCATAGATCCAAGTTTAACACTGTATGCAGTAGGCTACACTTGCTCTCAAAACCAACCAAAAATCCCAAAGTAAACCCAAACCATGGAATTGTTAGTATTTAAGAGAGAAAACCAATCCTGTGGAGACTTCATCACTGTGTGGTAAGCCTAATGAGGTTCCTATCTAGAGCTGAAATGAGTACCTGATTTGGTACTCATGGGTAATACCCATATTTTGGGGTACTGTTTGGGGTATCCGAATTGGTACATGAATACCGTTTGAATACTCAAAATACCAACAACTGGTATACTGAAATAACCCCCAAAACTGAAATACCACCAACAAAAATCCCAAAAGCTGGGACGAAATCAGGACACAATCAACACAAAATAAGTATACCAGTTGTTGGTATTTCAGTGGGTACCTGATCGAAAACCAGTTTGGTATCAAAAGGTACCCAAAATATTTGGATCAATTTGGGTATTGTAAACTTAACGAGTATATCCGTTTTTGTGGGTACCCGTTTCAGCTCTAATCCCAAACTCTGTTGGAATCCTTGCTTTTAAGAGTGACAGTCATTGAGCTACAGTAGGCAGTGTTTTTAGGCAAGAAGTCTCAGACTACCGGTTCCAACAAGAAAGAATTTGGCTCCACATCTTTTGATGGATGGAGATAAGAAAATCAGTTTGTTTCCAGATGATAAACAACCAACCATTCCTGTTTATGGCAAATGTATACAAAGAACAGTATTTCAGCAACCCAAGCAGATCAATGTTTTCTACTAGAATGGGGATAAGGTTTTATATGGCTCCCAATTCTAGTAACAGGGGATGCAACTGCACGAGGGAGCAGGGGCTCCTGGGGATTGTGGGTCCTGATGTAACTGCTCCACCTATCCTTATCATTCATTCATTCATTTTGCTTTATATCCCGCCCCTATCCCCTGAGACTCAGGGAAGCTCACAGTCAATACATAATACAAATATAAAATACATAATTAAAACCCCATAAAACTAAAAACACCCCTATCACCCTGCCTCAAATCTATCCCTGCCCAATGAATGCCTGCCCAAACAAAAAGGTCTTACACTGCCTCTGGAAGATATTAGACTTAGGTGAGCCTCCAAGGGAAGGGAAGGGAGTTCTAAAGCTATGGGGCAGCTACCGAGAATGCCTCTCTGTGGGTCTGAGTTGTATGAAACTGGGTGAGTGATGGAACATGAAAGAGAACACTCAGCAGATCATAAAGACCACGAAGGAACATAAGGAGAAAGATGGTCCTTCAGATATGTAGGGCCCAAGCTTTTTAGGGCTTTAAAGGTCAAAACCAACACCTTGAATTGTGCCCAAAATGCTATAGGCAGCCAGTGCAGACTCTTAAGCGCTGGTGTAATGTACTCCTGATGAACCTCCCCCATCAAGAGGCACATAGAGCGCATTGCAGTAGTCCAGCTTCGAGGTAACAATGGCATGGATGATGGTGGCCAAATCCACATTGGAAAGAAAGTCTTCTCACCAGATGGAGTTGATGAAAGGCACTCCTGACCACAGCTACATCCTGACCTTCCAGGCACAGCTGAGGATCCAGGAACACCCCAAGGCTATGCACCTGAGTTGCGAGGGGAGGCCAGACCCTATCGATCGTAGGAGTCGCTTTCCCATCCCACTCACCCCAGTCCACAGGGTTGGCCAACTACCATCACCTCAGTTTTGTCTGGATTAGGCTTCAGACAGTTCACCTGCTTCCAGTCCTCAATAGCAGCCAGGCCCTGGGTAAGTAGTAAGTACCAAGACTGCAGGGCTTGGGTTGGATGAAAAGGATGAGAAGATTTGGGTGTCATCCGCATACTGAAGACAACACTGTCCAAATCTATGCACATTTTCACCCAGGGGCCTTAGATACAAATTGAAAAGGAGGGGAGACAGGATGGAACCCTGTGAGCCCCTGGAGCCCCTCCCCACAAGAGAGGGGGCAGGGGGAAGAACCCATCACCACCCAATGAAACCTCCCCGACAGGAATGAATGGAAACGCTCTAACCCCTCTAACCTGCGAACCCCTGTCAGGTCCCACAGTCATGTCACCAATACCTCATGGTCAACTGTATCAAAGGCTGCTGAGAGATCTAAAAGAATCAACAGGGTACAATATCCCCTGTCAATCTCTTGGCGAAGATCATCGACTAATGCCACAAGCACAGTCTCAGTGCTATACCCAGGATGAAAGCCAGACTGACATGGGTCCGGGAATCCGATTACATCTAGATGTCCCTGCCACTGCCTGTCAACCACCCATTCAATAACCTTCCCTAAAAAGGGAAGGTTAGAGATGGGGAAATAGCTGCCAAAGGAGTCAGCGTCAAGTGATGTTTTTTTGAGCAGGGGCCGAATAACCGCCATCTTGAGGGCATCCGGGCAAGGATCTAATTTACTAATTTACAACTGGTTGTCTGCATCGCTCCAAGGACATCCACTTCCTCGGTGGGTGACACTAACTGAAACTGATTCAAATAAACAGGACAAGACTGA
Organism: Sphenodon punctatus; assembly: GCA_003113815.1. Classification (NCBI taxonomy): domain Eukaryota; kingdom Metazoa; phylum Chordata; class Lepidosauria; order Sphenodontia; family Sphenodontidae; genus Sphenodon; species Sphenodon punctatus. Next base: position 2,528,022 of record QEPC01010816.1, on the reverse strand, counting down.
GCCTCCACAGCCCCAAACTCTGACTCTGCCAAAGAACTAGCAGCCTGCAAATTGAGGTGAATATGAGTGATTTTGTCTGTAAAGTAGGTATTAAATTCCTCACAGTGGGCAGGAGATGATTCAACCACAGGACAGACAGAGCCCGGATTCACCAGGCTGTTCACTGCCTGGAGTAGCTGTGCTGGATGGGACTTTGCAGATGCTATGGTAGCAGAGAGGAATCAGTCCTCGCCACCACACTAGCCACGCCATAGTCCTTCAAAATTGATCTATAGCACAATTGGTTGGCTTCAGTGTGAACTAAATGCCACCTGTGCTCCAATTGCCTTGCCTTCTGCTTCATCTGGCTCAGGTCCCCCATAAACCAGGAAGACCTGTGCTGACACTGCAGAGAAAGCAGATTCCTTGGGTGCTACTGTGTCAATGGCCTTGGTAAACATGGTATTCCACAACTCGACCAGGCCATCAACAAAGCAGCCATCAAAATCAGTGGGTATTCCCCCAGAGAGTTTTGGAACCCAAAATTGGCTCCATTAGTCTCCAGAGCGGACCAAGTTCCAATCTAACCGGTCCACCACTCCAAAGGGGGTTAAAGAGTGCAGGGACCTGGGCCCGCAGATGGTAATGATCTGACCATGGCAACAGTGTCTTAACAATACCCCCAATAATTGGAGATCCATTATCCAGGCAAGTAAAAAAGTGCAAAATTATAGCTATGCCTTTTTCTTTTCATGTTGTTAAGTCTGCTTTGCCCACCAGCAGCAGGGAACCTTAGGCTCAGGGGCCAAATGTGGCCAATGGCTAGTTTTTATTTGACCCCTTTCCAGTTCCTGGATCTGGTCCCTGGATCCACTTTCTACCCCCAAAGATTGAAAGACTGATCTCAGTAGAAGTGACCAGAGGTGAAGGTACAGGGGACATCCAGAACAGATCCATGGCACAGATCCATGATCTTCCTGAGCACACACCATAAGTGCCCCAGGGGCAAATTTTTATACTAGCTCTCACATTTGCAGTGAAATTGTTTGGGACTTTTAAAGACCTAGCTTTTCTAGGACATCATTTGCTCCCAACCTCTTTGCAGCCCTTGGCACTTGTACTAATTTTCAAAGTGGCTCCTAGGAAGGAAAGGGTTCCCCACCCTGACCAAGGCATTTATTTTCACAAATTCTAAGGCTTGTTCAAATTTATAGTCTGCTCTTTCCATAAAGGTGCAGGGTGGCTCACAACATATAAACATAGCTTGAACAATCCCCTTAAATCCCCCCAACTCCTTCATTTCCCCCATGCAATCCCACTCTTCCCTACCCTGCTTGCCAAATATCTGGCCAAACAGAAAGGTCTTACAACCTGTCTTTAGAGAAATTTAGAAAAATGATGTTAATTTCTGCACATTGGGCAAATTTGAAAGACAGGAGTCAAGGCATGGGTGTCCCATTTTCAAAATCTGATAACCTTACAGTTGGAGGGGGAAAGATTAGTGAGAGGATGGTCTGTATAAGCAGAGAACTGGATGTCAGGAAGTGCTTAACTTTAGTTCCCATTCAGAAAACTGAGGCCTACGTTTGCCTCAGACAGACACTAAATATCCCCACCTCAGTCTCTCTCTCTTTAAAACAGGGATAATACCTAGTTACTAGGATGTGATTAATTAGGATGTGATTAATTAGCAAAGTATACATAAAGTGCTATGAAGATGAAAACCACTATGGAAGTACCACATATGATAATTACTGTTAATTAACACAGCTTAACAACCAAATTCCCCCCCCCCCTTTTTTTTTCCTAAACAAAAGCATTTCCCAACTGCAGTAAGGAACGGCATGGCAATTCACTTGAAATAAATGCATGTCTTGTCAAACTGAAACACACCCTAAAGATGAAATTATACTACCGCCACACACCCAGTAATGCGGTCTTGCTCAAGTGTTACATAACTTAAGCTTTACAGTGTATTATTAAGTGTAATAGAATCCATGATTATCAAAGGGAAAGTGAGTGTGAATGTACGTTAAATGCCCATTACCTTTTTGTTGTCAAGAGATCCGGTGCATCTGTTGTAGCAGGTAACACACAGGGGCAAATTTAGTCGGTGATGAAAAGAGATTAATTAAGTTATAGTTAGTGCAAGCGATATGGGGATGTGAGTCAGGGTTTGCGGAGTTCTGAATTAATGCCAATGCTATTAAAAAAATGATGAGAATGAATTTAGTGTTTAATAGCCTGGGCATGCATTGATGAATACATTGAAGATCAGGCTGATCCAAAGTAATTGCTCTGAAGTTAGCCAGATGACGAGTCATACATTGCAGAGCTTCTCTCTAAATATTGTAGCGAGCTCAGACATACATTTTTGGTAGGGTTATGGGTACGGGGGATCAGGAGTGGGGGATGGATGGGCTGGAATGTGGTGAGTGGAGGGACTGTTATGCCCCCCCGTGAGAGGGGGGATATGGGTTTGGGGGAAGTGCCATGCCCCCCATGAGGACCCACGGAGACATGAGGAGGCAGAGTGGTAGATTAGGTGGCTCAGTACGGGGGATCAGGAGTGGGGGATGGATGGGCTGGAATGTGGTGAGTGGAGGGACTGTTATGCCCCCCCGTGAGAGGGGGGATATGGGTTTGGGGGAAGTGCCATGCCCCCCATGAGGACCCACGGAGACATGAGGAGGCAGAGTGGTAGATTAGGTGGCTCGGTGAGGGACTGGAGGTGGCAGGAACAGTGAGGGACCATGCAGCACTGAAGAGCAGGATCCAGGCAGATGTGGTCTGTCCTGAGGCAACTTGGGGAGGGGGCAGAGCTTTGGGGTGCTGGGGCAGGACTTTGGGGTGGGGGAAAGCCTGGGCAGGGCTTTGGGGGGGCAGGATTTTGGGGTGGGGAGGAGGGGTGCTGGGGCCTGCCAGACACCCATTATTTCAGAGCCCCACAGCTCCAAAGTGATCCTTGTTTTTTGAAATTTTGATCTAGCAACCCTAGAGATTCTAAACCTTGTTATCCTAATTGCTACCACTCAGGAAAGCATTCTTGGAGTGATTATGGATAATAAAAAACTTAAGTTTAAATCAATGCATTGCCACCATAAGGAAGGTAAAAAGAATGTTAGGAATTACTAGGAAAGGGATAGAAAATATTTTAATATTGTTATGTAAATCCATGGTGTGTTTACACCTCAAATATTGTGTGCAGTTCTGATTACTCATCTCAAAAAGGACATAGTGGAAAAGGAAGAGACTCAGAGAAGGGCAATAAAAATTATCAAGTATACTGAACAGCTTCCATACAGGGAGAGTCTCAATAGGATAGACGAAGTAGTTCAGATGATCTCTGTTACTGGACTAGCTTCTGCTGATGAGAGTGTGCAAGCTTCTGGGCCACTCAGGACCCTTCCTCAGGCAGATAAAAGATCTTGCTTGAAAAGAACTTGATCCAATAAAAGAGATCATCTGAACTACCAGAACTTTTCTTGGGACCAACATGGCAACCACACTTTCACTCGATAGGTTAGGGCTCTTCAGCTTAGAAGAGAGACAACTGAGGTGGATAGGCCAGAGGTTTACAAAAATCACCAAGTGGTGCGGAGCAAGCAAACTGTTGGCTGTTATTTACCTAGCTTCAAATTAATAGAGCTAGGGGGACATCTGATCAAATTTAACAGGCAGCAGATTTAAACTAAAATGGAGTTGCCTTTTCCACAAAACACAATGTTAGCTTGTTAACTTGTGGAACTCACTGCCATGGGGATGTCACAAAGGCCAATGCTATAAATGGGTTTTTAAAAGGGATTGGATAAGTTCATGGAGAATAGAGTCTATTATCTAAAACAACCAGATGAAGTCCCCTCATGCTAAACTTCTGACAACTACATATGCCCCAAAAGTCCCTATTTAGGAGGGACAGTCTTTTTTGGGTGCTGAATCCCACTGTCCCTCCTTCAGAAGAGTGAGACAAAAAAGCTGCAGGGGTTGAGGGCTTTGTGGTTGGGCAGGGGAGGGGTGCCTGGCCTAGCTGGTTGGGGAGGCCTAGCTGGGAATGGTGGACGGGAGGCCTAGGTGTTACCATACTACTGTATAATTATATCTATCTATCGATCTATCTATCCATCAATAGATAGATAGATATGACATGTATATTATATTCAAACAGTCAAAGTATATTATACATGTCTAATATACATACTAAATAATATATCATACAATAGTATAGTAATTGTATATAATCTAGTCTAGCATCTAGTCTAGCTACCTGTACAACAGAGTGTAGAGGTAGCTTGGCAGTAGGGATGTGCGAACAAGATCGTTCGGACTAAAACCTTAGTTCGGGTTCATGGGTTTGGTCCAGCAGAGTTCGGACCCCCCCGAACATTCGGCGGAGTTTGGTGCCACCGGGAGGCTTGGGGCTCTCCAAGGACCCCTGGGGCGGGCAGGCTGTTGGAGACCCAGCTGCAGCAGAGACCGGGAAAGCTTGGCGCTTGGCACCCTGGGTTGCCTGGGCAGGCAGGCTTGGCGTTTGGCCCCTGGGGGTGCCCATAGCATCAGGACTGACCATCGGAGACCCAGTGGCAGCAGCAGCAGCATCAGAGGCCAGGAAGGCTTGGGGCTTGGTGACTGCCGGCTGGCACTCATAGGGGGCAGGGCATTTCAGGCTGACATCGGTGGAGCGGCGACAGAGGCCTAGCCAGGGTTTGGTGGCTGGCACCCCTACTTGACTGGGCATTGCAGGCTGGCATAGGTGTGGCAGTGGCAGAGGCCCACCCAGGGCTTGGTGGCTGGCACCCCTGTTTGGATGGGCATTTCAGGCTAGCAGGCATCGGTGGGGCAGTTGCAGACAACGAAGTGGAACAACAGCCCTCCCTGCCTGGAACGTAGTCCCCAGAACCCTGAGGGTGGGTCCTGGGGCTGGAGTGGCTAGCTGCTTCTTAATGCCATGGAATGACAGCTCCCTGTGAGCAGAATGATGGCTCCAGAACCCTGATGGTGGGTCCTGGGACTGGAGTGGCAGCTTCTAGATGAAGTGGAATGACAGCTCCCTGTGAGCGGAATGATGGCCCCAGAGCCATGACGGTGGGTCCTGGGACTAGAGTGCCATTTCTAGGGATGTGAGAACCCCCAGAGGTTTGGGGTTTGGCCCATTTGGGGTTTGGCCAAACCCGTTAGGGGGGGCTGAACCCATTCGGGTGGGGTGGTGGTTTTCCCTCTCCCATCCAGGCTGCGTGGGTGGAAGGGGCACCGGGGAGCACCTTCCCCCCCCCCACCAAGGCTGGGAATTTTTTTAAAATCTGGCCCCGGGTCTGCAGTGACAGTGGTGGCAGTGGCAGCGGGTCCAGTGGTGGTGGCACTCTGGAGCACTTCAGGCCACTACTAGGCCTTCCGGGTCAAACCACCATGGTTCTGGGACCATCATTCCTCTCACAGGGAGCCATAATTCCACTTCATCTAGAAGTTTCTAGGGATGTGCGAATGCAGTTTGGAAGTTCAAGCTTCTTGATATGGTGGAATGACAGCTCCCCATGAGCAGAATGGAAGCCCCAGAACCTTGATGGTGGGTCCTGGGAGTAGAGTGGCAGCTTCTAGATGAAGTGGAATGATGGCTCCCCATGAGCAGAATTACAGCCCCAGAACCCTGAGAGTGGGTCCTGGGACTAGAGTGGTAGCTTCTAGATGAAGTGGAATGATGACTCCATGTGAGCAAAATGATGGCCCCAGATCCCTGACAGCGGGTCCTGGAACAGGAGTGGCATCTTCTAGATGAAGTGGAATGACAGCACCCTGTGAGCAGAATGACGCCCCCAGAACCCTAATGGTGGTTCCTGAGACTGGAGTGGCTGGCACTCCTAGTTGGCCAAGCATTGCAGGCTGGCTGGCATCAGCAAAGCAGTGGTAGAGGCCTGGCCCGAGCTTGATGTCTGGCACCCCTGCGTGGCTGGGCATTTCAGGCTGGCTGGCATCAGCAAAGCAGTGGTAGAGGCCTGGCCAGGGCTTGGTGGCTGGCACCACTACTTGGCCAGGCATTGCAGGCTGGCATCCTACTCAACTGAGCTCAGGAAATTCTGTTGCAATTTGGGCAAGCCTTGCCCAGTGGTGAATCTCGTGGCCACCCAGCCCCCACCTGCTGGCACACTCATCTGAGCTATGCCCATCTACAAGATTGAGAAGCAAATGACTGATGTGCAGTACCACCACCAGCAGCAGACACTGGATTGCCCGGGCACAGTACCTGTGGCTGGCACCCCTATTTGGCTGGGCATTGCAGGCTATCTGGCATTGGTGGAGCATCAGCAAAGGCTCGGCCAGGGCTCATTGGCTGACACCCCTGCTCGTCCGGGCATTGCAGGCTGGCTGTTATCGGTGGAGCAGCAGCAGAGGCCCGGCCAGGGCTCGATGGCTAGCACCCCTGCTCAGCTGTGTGTTGCAGGCTGGATGGCATTGGTAGAGCAGTGGCAGAGGCCTGGCCAGGGCTCATAGGCTGGCACCTCTACTTGGCTGGGTGTTGCAGGCTGGCTGGCCTTGATGTGGGACACGTGTGGACAATTAAGTGAAATGACAGCCCTCCCTTCCTGGAACGTAGGCCCCAGAACCCTGATGGTGGGTCCTGGAGCTGGAGTGGTGGACATCCCTACTCGTCTGGGCATTGCAGGCTGGCTGGCATCAGCGGATCAGCGGCAGGGGTCCAGCCAGGGCTTGGTGGCTGGCATCCCTGCTTGTCTGGGCATTGAAGGCTGGCTGGCCTCAATGTGGAACACTTGCAGACAAGAGGAATGACAGCCCTCCCTTTCTGGAACATAGGCCCCAGAACCCTGATGGTGGGTCCTGGGGCTGGAGTGGCCAGCACCCCTACTCAGCCGAGCACTGCAGGATGGCATCGGCGGAGCAGCAGCAGAGGCCTGGCAGGACTCGGTGGCTGGCACCTTTGCTTGACTGGGCGTTGCTGACTGGCTGGCATCGTGGAGCAGTGGCAGAGACCTGGCCAGTTCTTGTTGACTGGCACCCCTGCTTTGTCAGGCATTGCAGGCTGGCTGGCATTGGCAGAGCAGCAGCAGAGGCCCTTCCAGGCTTCGGTGGATGGCACCCCTACTGGGCCAGGCATTGCAGGCTTTCATCCTACTCTCCAGATCTCAACAAGCTATTCTGCCAATTGGTCAAGCCTTGCCCGGAGATTAACCATGTGGCCATCCAGTAGCAGTCATTGGATTGTCAGGGCACAGTACCCGTGGCACAGCACAGGCAGCAGAGGCAGACATTGGGTTGCCATAGCACAGAAAACAGAGGCAGCATTGGCTGAAGCAGCAGATATTAGATTGCCGGGGCACAGAACCCGTGGCACAGACAGCAGAGGCAGCATTGGCAGACATTGGATTGTCTGGTAGCAGAACCCATGCCATAGACAGCAGAGGTGGCATTGGAAGAAGCAGCAGACATTGGATTGCTGGGGCACAGAACCCATGGCACAGACAGCAGAGGCAGCATTGGCAGCAGTGGCAAACATTGGATTGCCCGGTAGCAGAACCCATGGCACAGACAGCAGAGGCAGCATTGGTAGCAGTGGCAGACATTGGATTGCCCAGTAGGAGAACCCATGGCACAGACAGCAGAGGCAGCATTAGTAGCAGCAGCAGACATTGGATTGCCGGGGCACAGAACCCATGGCACAGACAGCATTGGCAGCATTGGCAGCAGCAGCAGACATTGGATTGCCGGGGCACAGAACCCATGGCACAGACAGCAGAGGCAGCATTGGCAGCATTGGCAGCAGCAGCAGACATTGGATTGCCCAGTAGCAGAACACATTGCACAGACAGCAGAGGCAGCATTGGCAGCAGCAGCAGACATTGGATTTCTGGGGCACAGAACCCATGGCACAGACAGCAGAGGTGGCACTGGCAGCAACAGCAGACATTGGATTGCCGGGGGACAGATAACAGAGGCAGCATTGGCAGCAGAAGCAGACATTGGATTGCTGGGGCACAGAACCAATGGCACAGACAGCAGAGGCGGCATTGGCAGCAGCAGCAGACTTTGAATTGTCTGGGCACAGAACTCGTGGAACAGCAGAGATGGCAGCAGCAGGATTTGCCTGTACGCAGAACCCATAGAGCCAGGATGGTAGGATTTTCCAGGGAAAAGCTCCCATACAGCAGCAGATGGCAGCATCAGGATTGTGTGAGCACATTTGGATTTGCCAGGACAGAGAACCCATGGACCAGAAGACAGAAGCAGCGGGATTACCAGGCCAGTGGGGCACATCACCCAGGGTTGCCAGGGCAGGCAAACAGGCACCTTGGCATGAGAGGCAGGCAGACTGGGGCAGGGCTTCAACTTTGCCCACAGGGCGGGCAGACAGGCACTTTGGCATGAGCATTGGAAGGCTGGCTGAGGCAGGATTTGATCTTGGTCACCTGGATGGGCAGGCAGACAGGCAGTGTGGCATGAGCAGAAGGCAGACTGAGGCAGGGTTTGATCTTGGCCACCTGGGCGGGTGGGCAGACAGGCAGCATGGAATGAGCAGAAGCAGAGTGAGGCAGGGTTTGATTTTGGCCACCTGGGCGGGCGGGCAGACAGGCAGCATGGCATGAGCAGAAGGCAGACTGAGTGCAGGGTTTGATCTTGGCCACCTGGGCAGGTGGGTGGGCAGGCAGACAGGCAGCATGGCCTGAGCATTTGAAGGCAGACTGAAGCTGGGTTTGAGCTTGGCCACCTGGGCTGGCAGGCAGACAGGCAGCATGGCATGAGCATGGGAAGACAGACTGAGGCAGGCTTTGACCTTGG